>PVIA01010347.1:0-52464 GCA_004024845.1 Tonatia bakeri | reverse complement strand
GATATATTTTCATAAATATATTGGTCTTTGTATTCCAACTTATTATAGTATATACATAGTGAATTACAAAATCGGGGACAAATTTCTTCTTATAATTTTGAAGAAATACTTTAATTATTTGTGATATTAACCTTATGTTTGTTATATTTGTTGTAACCAGTATTGCTGATATTTACCCCACCCTTTATAATTATGGTCTTTCAGCGCTTAGATGTTATTTTTTTATTTTATATTGCTGAATGTTAATTTATTTTACATGTTGTTTTCACATAGTCATTTAGTTATTTACTTATATAAACTTATAAGTATATATATTACTTTCAAATTAAATATTTAATATATTTCAATTTTGCTTTGGTGTTAGGTATGAGATAAACAACTCTCCTTTCCCACACAACTATATCACATTACTAATTGACATTACCATGAATTTGAGATTTTTGTTACCTATCCATAATTTTATTTGTAAAAAAATATATATGTCTAATATTATCAGTCTTCAGAGATGTATTTTCTGGTTTTGTGATATTTAATATTATAATTATTTTGCTTGATATTTTGTTTTGTTTGTTTTTATTTTTGATTTAGCTCTGGAGTCATGATTTAT
The DNA here is from genome assembly GCA_004024845.1 of Tonatia bakeri. NCBI lineage: Eukaryota > Metazoa > Chordata > Mammalia > Chiroptera > Phyllostomidae > Tonatia > Tonatia bakeri. The sequence continues at coordinate 51,857 of PVIA01010347.1, read as the reverse complement.
TTTCACTTTGTCATTTGTGAACTTTTAAAAAATTTCATCCATTTTTTTGTGCTGTCTTATTTCTTTATATTTTGTTGTTTTAATAATGTTACTGCAAACTATTAATCTTGAATTTCTTCCAAGATTAATTGCAGTTTAAATACTCATATATAAGAATCTCTTTATTAACTTTATGATTTTTATATTATTTATGTCAGCACAAATTATATAGCTGACTCATTTTAGGGTATTTTTTCTTTACATTCCTACCAAATATTGCTTCCTAAATTGTAACTTATGCAATTTCTTCAAACATGTTCACCTATTCTATATGCTCATAGTACTTTATAATCTTCTTCAAAATGTAGAGATTCTTTTTGTCCCATTTAACATCTTTCTTTATATTTTATTTTTCATATTTTGATTTTTATTTACAGTTATCTGACATAACTTGACACACTTATACTATTTTCCTTTCCCTTTCTTATTTTATGTTTTGTATAATAATTTATTTTAGAATAAATTTATATTTTATAACAAATTTAATAGTCATCTTTAAAACACGTATCAAAAAAAGGAAATATGTAAACAAATTATATCAAAAGTATACACCTTCAAAGTAAGGTAATAACATTGTTGAACATTCTTCAAAATACCCCTCCACAAAAGATAGAAAGATATAAATACAGATATTGTTATAAATATAGATATAGATATATTTGTATGCATAGACTCTGAGGCTAAGCATGCGAAAAGGACAATGATACCTTTTTTACAAACTTTAAGTCAGTGATGAAATTAATTAACAAATAATTAAATTATGTTAGGTAATAATAAGTGCTCAAATAAAAAATAAAACAGTTGTTTGTACCATTTAGTTATCATTGCATAATTAATCCCCTCCTAACTTAATGGCCTAAAGTAAGCTTTTGCTATTAACCCATAAGTCTATGATTCATTTGGACTGTTTTGCTGATGTGAGCTAGGCTCAGTTGATCTCAGCTGAGTGTGCTAATGTGGTAAGGTGATTAGTGACTATGGCAAGGTGAATAGAGGCGATTGATCTGGAATGGCCATTACAGATATTTGACATCTGGCCTGCAGTAAGCTGGCATGGCACATTTGATTAGGCCATGATGTGCTTGTTATGATCCAGCAGAGTATCTTGGGTTTATTCACAAAACAGAAAGAATTTTGATGACTATACACAAAACTGATACCCTGTTATTTCCTCCACATTCTAGTAATCAAACAAAATCAACTCAGATTAGTAAGGTGTGATAAAGACTTTAACTCTTTTTTATAGAATTTATTGGGGTGACATTGATCAAATATTACACAAGTTTTATGTATAAAATTCTACAATATATCACCTGTATGTTGCATTGTGTCTTTACCAGCCCTAGTCTCCTCCATCACCATTTGTCCCTCCTTCACTCTCTTCTACCTCCCCCATCTCACTTCCCTCTGGCAATCACCATACTATAGTCTGTGTCCGGGAGTTTTTCTTTTTTTCTTGGCTGAATTTCTCTACCACTCTACTGAGCCCCCATCTACTCCCCTCTGAGAACTCTTGGTCTGTTCCATGTATCCATGCCTCTGTTTCTATTTTGTTCATCACTTTATTTTGCTTATTAGATTCCCCATGTAAGTGAGATCATATGATATTTGTCTTTCTCCATCTTATTTACTTCACTTAGCATAATAATCTTCAGGTCCACTCATGCTGCTGAAAAAGGTAAGATTTTCTTCTTTTTCATAGCCTTGTAGTATTGCATTGTGTAAATGTGCCACAGCTTTCTTGTCCGTTCATCTACTGATGGGTGCTTGGCCTGCTTCCAGGTCTTGGTTATTGTAAATAATGCTGCAGTGAAATGAGAGTGCATATATTCTTTTAAATTGATGTTTCAGAAATAAAAAGTTTCTTTATAGTTAAAGAATACAGCATTAAAATGAAAAGAGAACCAATTGTATGGGAAAACATGTTTGCCAATGATATCTCAGACAAGGGTTTGATCTCCAAAATATGTGAAGAACTCACATGACTCCACTCTAAGAAGACAAGCAACCCAACTAAAAAATGCGCAAAGGACTTAAACAGACACTTCTGTAAGGAGGACATACAGAAGATCTAGGGACATATGAAAAGATGCTCAGCATCACTAGCCATCAGAGAGATGCAAATTAAAACCACAATGAGATACCATCTCACATCAGTCAGAATGGCCATCATAAACAAAGCAATAAACAACAAGTATTGGAGAGGTTGTGGAGAAAAGGGAACCCTAGTGCAGTGTTATGGGAATGCAGACTGGTTTAGCCACCATGGAATACAATATAGAATTTCCTCAGAAAATTGAAAATGGAACTGCCTTTTGACCCAGCAATTCCACTGCTAAGATTATATCCTAAGAATCCTGAAACACCAATCCAAAAGAACCTATGCGCCCCAATGTTTATAGCAACACAATTTACAATAGTCAAGTGCTGGAAGCAACCTAAGTGCCCATCAGTAAATGAATGGATAAAAAAATTATGGTACATTTACACAATGGAATTCTATGCAGCAGAAAGAAAGAAGGAGCTCCTACCCTTTGCAACAGCATGGATAGAACTGGAAAGTATTATGCTAAGTGAAATAAACCAGGTGGTGAAAGACAAATACCATATGATCTTACCCTTAACAGGATCCTAATCAACAATAGGTTGATTGCAAGCAAGCAACCAAGCTTGCTTGCAAGAAAAATATGATCAATGACACTGAAATTGAGAATAGGCTGACAGTGACCAGGTGGAAGATGGGAAGGGATTACAGGGGGAAAGGGTGAAGGGTTTGCAGGTACAATTTTAAAGTACACATGGGCAATAACAAGGGGGGTGGAAACAGGGGAGAGAAGTGGGGAGGGCTGGGGTGGTGGGAAGGGGTGGGGGAAAAGAAAACTGTACTTGAACAATATTAAAAAAATGTTAAAAAATAAATTAATGTTTTGGGTTTCTGCAGATATATTTCCAGAAGTGGGGACACTGGGTCAAAGGTAGTTCCATTTTTAATTTTTTGAGGAAACTCCATACTGCTTTCCACAGTGGCTCACCAATCTGCATTCCCACCAACAGTGAACAGAGGTTCCCTTTTCTCCACATTCTCACTACCACTTGTTTGTGGATTTATTGACGATAACCATTTTGGCAGGTCTGACGTAATATCTCACTATGGTTTTAAATACATATCTCATAATCTCTGATGATTAGTGATAATGAGAATTTTTTGTATGTCTATTGACCATTTGTGTGTCCTCTTTGGAGAAATGTCTATTTAGGTTTTGCCCATTTTTAAAATCGGATTGCTTGTTTTTATTGGTATTAAGTTTTATAAGTTACTTACAAATTTTGGGTATTAAGCCTTTATCAGATGCTGGCAATATCATAGGCTATGAAATTAACATGATTCCTGTAAATCTGCATTGCTTTACTTCTGATGAACCTGGTGATTACTGAGGCTAATGATTGGCAAATAGTAAAGTTTATTCTGGTATATTTTATGAATTGGTTTAGTATTACATTTTTAGGGATTTGCTGCCTTAATTAATCTTTCTCTAATGTCACAGTGAAAGATGAAGCCTACATGAGGATTAAGGATAGAAATAGGGGGTCAACATAAGCTCCTTCTTTGTTATCTGACATGTACTTAAAAATACCTTTCCACCCTAGTTTGTCCTAATGATTTACATTTCCACTGCAACTACCTTAATACAAGCCTTTTAAGAGTAATAATTAATTACTCTTAATTATTTTCCTCATATGCACTCCTTTGTTGTAAATCAAGTTATTGTAATCAGAATAAAGAAAAAAAAAGCAAATTTTAAGTATAACTTGGATTTCTACAAAGTGAACATACTTGGGAAAATAACATATAGGTCAATACACAGAACATTAGTGACACCCTAAGAAGACTCTTTCAAGCCTCCTTCCAGTAAGTAACTGCTCCAAATATAGTCTTATTTTAGTTCCTATCTTATTAATTTTACCTGTGATTTGACCCTTATGTGAAGGCAATTGTAAATAAATGTATCTGGTCTTTTTTATTCAACATTATGTTTAGACACCCATCCTTAGTGTTGGATGCAATAGTATCAGTTTACCCCTTTTACTGCTTCACATTCATTGTATAATATTCCCATGATAAAATTATTCATTTTACTGTTGGGAGAGATTTAATGTATTTATAATTTTGGACTCCTATGGTAAATGCCTCTGTAAGCATACTTCTATTTTTCTACTAGCAAACATTTATGCATTACTTGTGGGCGTATACCTAGAAGAAGAATTGCTAAGTCAAGGGTCATGTACATAATCATCCTTTGTATAGACTTCCACAGAGTTGTTCAAAATTACCAGCTTACATTCCAAATAACATTCTATGAGAGTTCCAATTATTACACATCCTTTCCAATACTTGTCAGTTGGTTCTTTGCTTTTGCCAATCTGTTGGGTGCAGCATTACTATAAAGTGGCTTTAATTGTCATATCTCTGTTACTTTAATTGCCATGTATGTGATGCTGAATGATACTTTGTAATTTTCATATACTTATGTGCCATTCGAATATCCTCTTCATAAAATACCCATTCAAAATTTTTTAATTGTTGCTCACTACACTTGTCCAACATTTTTCCCAGTTGTTCTCCCCTGCCCTGTCTTATTTTTATACTGTGTTGTCTGCCTTTTTCTTAGTGAATTATAGCAGTTCTTATATATTCTGGTTCAGAGTTATTTGTCAGATGAGTTATCTATCATCTATATGTTTATGTCTATATATATGTACATATATATACATAATATATAATTGCAAATCTATTTTACTCTTATTGTTTGATATCTATGATGAGCAGATATCAAATCAAAGCTCTGTTGATTGTTACATAACCCTATCACAAAGTTCTTTTTAATTTTATTTAATTTTAATTTTGATTCTGTTTTTTCATGTTGTCCAAATACAGTTGCCTCCATTTTCCCATCACCACCTTCCCTCGCCTCACCCACCCCCACCTCCCACCCTCAATCCTTCTCCGCTTTGGTCTTGGCCTTGTGTCCTTTATACATGTTCCCTGATAACCTTTTCCTTTCTTTCCCCTATTATTCCCCCTCCCCTGGTTACTATCAGTTTGTTCTTTATTTAAATGTCTCTGGTTTTATTTTGCTTGCTTGTTTGTTTTATTGATTATATTCCACTTATAGCTGAGATCATATGGTATTTTTCTTTCACAGTCTGGCTTATTTCACTTAGCATAATACTCTTCAGTTATGCCCATGCGAAGGGTAGGAGCTCCTTCTTTCTTTCTGCTGCATAGTATTCCATTGTGTAAATGTACCACAGTTTTTTGATCCACTCATTTGCTAATGGGCACCTAGATTGCTTTCAGCATTTGCCTATTGTAAATTGTGTTTCCCTGAACATTGGGGTGCATAGGTTCTTCTGAATTAGTGTTTCAGGATTCTTAAGGTATAATTCCAGCAGTGGTATTGCCAGGTCAAAAGGTGGTTCCATTTTTAGTTATTTAAGGAAACTCTTTACTATTTTCCACAGTGGCTGCACCAGTCCGCATTTCCACCAACAATGTACTAGGTTTCCCCTTTCTCCACAACCTCACCAGCAATTGCTTATTGATTCATTTATGGTGACCATTCTGACTGGTATGAAGTGATATTTCATGGTAATTTTAGTTTGCATCTCTCCGATGGCTAGTGATGCTGAGCATCCTTTCATATGTCTCTGGGCCCTGTGTATGTCCTCCTTGGAGAAGTGTATGTTCAGGTCCTTTGCCCATTTTTTAATTTGGTAATTTGTCTTCCTGGAGTGGAGTCATGGGAGTTCTTTATATCTTTTTGAGATTAAACCCTTGTCCTAGGTATCATTGGGAAATATATTTTCCCACACAGTTGGTTCCTTTTTCATTTTGCTGCTGTATTCTTAGCCATGTAGAAGCTTTTTATTTTGAGGAAGTTCCATTTGATTATTCTTCCCTGTATGTCCCTGGCTCTATGGGATATATTGGTGAAAATATTGCTGCATGGAATATATAAGATTTTCTTCCCTGTGTTCTCCTGTAGGACTTTTATGGTATTGCAACTTATATTTAAGTATTTTATCCATCTGGAGTTTATTTTGTGTATGGTGTAAGTTGGTGGTCGAGTTTAAATTTTTTTGAATGTAGTTGTCCAGTTCTCCCAAAACCATTTTTTGAAGAGGGTATTTTTACTACATTTTATGCATCTGCTCCCTTTATTGAATATCAATTGGCCATAGAGACTTGGGTTTATTTCTGGGATCCCATTCCATTGATCTATGTTTTATAGATGTTTTCAGTGACAATGTTGGCTCAATATTAGTTACTCCACTTTTGCTAGAAGCATAATATCTAATTCATTTTATCTATCATCTGTCTATCTACATATATGTATACATATATATGAGTGTGTATGCTAATTATATGTATTTATTTATTTTATACTTTAGGTTATATAATTAATTAAGTTGTAGTATGTTCAAATGTTGTACAAGTGTGACCACTATTCAATTCCAGATCATTTTCACCAACCTCCACAAAATTTTCTATTCATTAAGCAGTCCCATCTCATTTTTCCCTTTTCATGTTTGTATCCATAGTAGCTTTATTTATTAAAATAGCCAAAATTTGGGAGCAACCAACATGTGTTTCAATAGGGAAATGAATAAATAAACTATGGTAAATCCAAACATTGGAATATCATTTAGCACTAAAAAGAAATTAACAATCAAACCAAGAGTATTACTTTGTAGAAGACATCAATCTGAAAGGGTACATATGCAATGATATCAACCAGATGACATCCTGAAAAAGGCAAGAGTATGGAAATGGTAAAAATATCAGTGATTCCAGGGTTTTGAGGGGAAGGGGGGATGAATATGCAAAGCATAGGGATTTTTGGCCAGTAAAACCACTCTGTAAATTATTATAATGGTGGACACATGTAATCATATATTTGTCAAAATTCATAGATTGTACAGCACAAAGAGTGAAGCCAAATGCAAGTATGAATTTTGACTGACAATGATGTGACGATTGGTTTCTCATTTGTAGCATAAGTTCTGCACTGCTGTGCTGAAGGCTATGAAGGCTGTGTATAGGGTGAGAGGGGATATGCAGAAACCCTCTATTTTCTACCCAATTTTGCTGTGAGCTTAAACTGTTGTAAAAACTTACTGTCTATTCATTAATATATTTAAATTTATATAAAACCTTGAAAAATTTTTAATTTAATAAAAATAGAAAGAAAATAATCAATATTTATTAAGCCAGTAACAATAAAAACAGAGAACAACAAAGTGTACATTAATAAAAAATAAAGTATATTCATTATTAATACATCATTTGTGAATAGAATGAATATTTCTTTAAAATACAAAGACTGCATTAATGGGTAGAAATTAATTCCAGCTATGATTTTTAAGACAAAATACAACAAAATATTGTATTTTTAATAAAATAAAGAGATTAACAGGAATTTCAGAAACTGGGGATAAACCTCGGTAGCAGCATAATAGCAAAATATGTCAAACTTAAGGTCAAAGCATTAAGTGGGAGAGTGAGTCCCAGCAAAATATTATGTAATAATAAAAAGTATAATTTAGGGAAAAAAGTAAAAGTAAAAATTTTTTATATCAAACAACACGAGCAATAACATGTAAAAATGAATTATCTAGAAATAGCTCTGGCTGGTGTAGCTCAGTAGATTGAGTGCAGACCTGTGAACCAAGGGTTGCTGGTTTGATTCCCAGTCAGGGTACACGCCTGGGTTGCAGGCCAGGTCCCCAGTTTGGAGTGTGCAAGAGGCAACCACACATTGCTGTGTCTCTCTCTTCTCTTCCTCCCTTCTGCTCTCTCTAAAAATAAACAAATAAAATCTTTATTAAAAAAAGAAAATATTTCTAGAAATATATCAAGGATCAAACAAAAATGTGATTCTAGGTAGTGATTTTTTAAAATATCATTTCCAGTGACTAAGTGTGTTACAATTAAAATGAGGACAATGAGGATATAAATAATAAAACCAACCTCAGCTATTTGGAGTCCATTGCTCCTGTCTCTGCCTAATGCTGCTCTTTCTTGGTGCTTTTTCCATTTATTTCTCTGTTGCTTTCCCTTATTCACCAAGTATGCTAGCATCTAAATCACTCTCTTCTCTATCATTAGTCTTACAAGGGTTATTGATAATTTACAAATCTATGATAATTCACACTATATGGGATTATGATTCTGTGGATCATCTCATTTTCAAATACAGTGGCCTCTATTTCATCTCAAGTACATACCACTGTGGGTACTGTACCTTGTTATCACCAAAAATGCACTGCTTCCATCATGTTGGCCTAGAGCACCCCTCTCTCTAACCAATCCCACTTCTTTTACAGGTCTGATTTCAGTACATCAAATACAAAACTCTATTATATCATTAAGGTCCTCAAATCTTTTGATCACAACAATTTTTCACTTTCCATCATCTATGTCCTATTCTTAGTATTCTATTCATCTAAATTAGATTCCATAAAGAAAATTATAGTCACTTCCTGTAAATATTCTGAAATTTTTTTCCATCCTTCCCTCAGTTTTATTCACTTGGGAAAATTCTATTCATTGTAAATCTCAAACTTCTGCCTTTGTCTAGCTACCACCAAAACAGCTGCACATTGATGAGAAAATGATCAGGCAAACATGTTTCAATATTTACTATGTCCAGTCATTGTTCTAAATGTTTTATACATTTGAACTTGTTTAGTGTTGTCAACAAGTGTAAAATATTCAGTTTTATGATAGAAATCTATCTTAATTCTGAATATAAGTATAAATGTAGAAAGTAATATATTTGTACCATGGCAGTATTATTCATTTGATATTAATTAAGTGATATCAAATATGCAAACATATTTTTAAATGAAGTATTTGTCATATGTTTTCATAATAATGGTGGTATGATAATATATGAATACTTTTTACATATTAATTTATAACAACAATTTGTGATAGATATGATGAATAGCCTAGGTCAATTACTACTAAAATCTACCATGGAAAGTAGCGTTTATTTCAGGAATGAAAAATAGTTTCACATCAAGTAATATATTAAGATAATGCATTGTATCAACAAAAAAGACAGATGGTATTTACACTCATAATACATGGTAGCAAAAAAATCACCTTATAAAATGTAGCCTTATTAAATTGGTATAGAAGTAACTCATTTTTTATAATCGTATATCTACTACTTATAATAAATATTTAAGTAAAATAGGTTTGAGACAAACAAGATATATATGGCTAAATATTTAATAAAAAACTATTTAGAAAGGTGAATTATCCTAAAAGTATAACGCTAAATTTTAGGAACAAAACAGAATACTTACTACTATTACATTTGCTTGGATCTTTCTGATATACATCTGTTTCTTATCTTCTGTATATGAGGTTCCTGAATACTAAAAAATTAGAAAATAAAATAAAATGATGGACAAACATTCATAAAAAAGAGCTATAATTATCCTTATTTGGAAATAATATGGTTATCAACATAATAAAGCATTTTTATTAACGAGTTAATTTGGTAAATTGATGGAATATAAGAATCTTTCTATAGGAGTCATTATGAGCTATAAATGAAGCTGAATAAATATTCCATTCACAATAGTGCCAAAAGCTATAAAACACATAGAAGTCATTTAACAAGAAAGCAATAAGACTTATATGAGGAAAAGGATAAAATATTATTATAGAGTATAAAATAAGATCTAAACTAATGGATAATTAACATAATCCTCTATAATGGATTGTTAGATATATTCTAGGAAATTTATAATCTGCTATGCAGCTGTTAAAGGCAATAAGTCACTTCTATATCAATTGTCCTGGAGTCATATTTCTATGTAATTCATGTTAGAAAAGTATATTGGTGAAATGATATTTTCTCTTAAAGCCAGATGTGTAAGGTTTTAATTTTTAGAACAAATATGTTCATTTTCAGACAGAAAAAGGAAGGAAGGAAGGAAGGAAGGAAGGAAGGAAGGAAGGAAGGAAGGAAGGAAGGAAGGAAGGGAGGAAGGGAGGGAGAGAAAGAGAAATCTATGTTTTGATATTAGAAATTTGTACATATTTGTGTGATAATGGTCTAAAGTCTAGAAGGAGAGACAACAAGCTTTAGAAACTTATTTATTCAGGACAGGCTGAAAGTGACCAGAGGAGAGAGAAAAAGGAGTTTCAGGGGAAAAGGGGAAGGGTTTATAGGAACAAAGTTAAAGGACACATGGACAAAAACTAGGGAGAGGGTGGTAATGGGAGGGAAGTGGGGATGGGTGGGTGGGCTGGAATGAGAGTAAAAGGGAGAAAACTGTACTTGAACAATGATTAAAATAAAAAGAAAGAAAGAACTCAAAAAAAGAAAATTATTACAAAAGTGGCATTTCAGAGCAACATTACCATAGAAGTGTTAAAACTAATTATTACTGGAGACACCTAACATTTCAACTTCTACTGAAAGAAATTCATAGAGCAATGTAGTAAATTCTGTGCAAGATGTTTAATTAAACCTGTTTTATTCAAGGGAAAAACAGAAACTTGTTTATTCAAGGAAAGATAAAGAGGAAAGTGTATTATTTAAAATAAAAATCTCAATTATGTACAATTACAATGCAGTTATCATGCTACTTGTTCATGAGAAATATTTCTGTGGAATATGCTTTCAGGTTTGCCTGAGGATGTAATTTTGATTCTCAGCTTTTCTCTTTTGCATTATCCTTTTATCAGCCTTGTCCACTTCAGGCCCCATGCTGCTGCATTCTGGTCTGATTGCTGCCCTTGAATTATTTAAAATAATTCTCAATTTCCTGGCTCCATTTGTCAATGTTCAAGTTTTACTTGCAGTTTTCTGCTTCAATAGCCCCCTAACAGTCACCTCCATTGCTATTGCTACAGCTTTTTATGTTACAATCTGCTATTTCATGAGTGTATGAAATACCAAAGAAGACGTAGAATCATTATGGTTTATTTTGAGAATAAGTTCTATGAAACATTTTGGAATTATAAATCCCCTCCTGTAAAACAAAGCTCCTAAAAAACCAGGAACTTGAAAATATAACACATTGTAACATTCTTCAGCCACAACTAGTATGTTTCCTGTCTTCTGTATGTGAGGTTCATGAATACTAGAAGGTTTCAGCACTCAACATTAACCTGTATCCATTATTACAACTGACTAACAGAAACTATCTTTCTGTTGCTTTTGTTGAGGTACCAACATTTCAAAATTCTCTTATATAACCATCAGCTCCTGGAACCAAGGAATAATTTCAATCGTGTTATTTTTTACTGCCAATTTTTACTATTATCACCTGGAGTTTGCTCCAGTTCTACAAATATCTTTTAAAATTGGGAACTGAAGACACTAGAAACAATGGAATTGTATCAGTTTATTTCTCCATTGTATCCAATCTTAAATGGTTCTTTTAGTTTCCCCTAGCTTAACTTTTCATATTCTCTGATTTTTATTTTTTAGAATCAAGTTTTCTAAAATGACCCATTATTTTATTTTCATTACATTTTTTAAAAATTGTTCCATTACAGTTGTCCCCATTCTCCCCCATTATTCTCCTCTGCCCTACCCACCCCCCACTTGCCACATTCAATGCTCTTCTGCATCACCTTTGTCCATGGGTCCTTCATACATGTTCCTTGACTTGATCCTTCCCCTTCTTTTCCCCATTACTCCCTGCCCTCTCCCCTCTGGTCACTGTCAGTTTGTTCTTTATTTCCATGTCTCTGGTTCATGTCATTCCATTCAATCTATGTTTACTTTTTATAACCTCCATCTTAGTTTTCTTTGAGTTCTTTGCTCTGTGCATTATTTTTGAACATCTTTGTGCAGAATCCACGTCTTACTGGACCATTTTCTGTGAAACAATTATGTTTGAATCTATAACATATTCATGAAGCTTGAAAAACTTCATATTCATGAAGTTTGCACCAAACTCTCAATGACTTACCTCTTAAACAGCTTGAGGTCATATTTCAGTAGCACAAATATAAATTGTCTGTGTGGCTTTTAAACTATGAACAAGAGTAGCCCATTCCATTTCCTGGACAAAATCTTTCTTAAGAGTCATGTTTTCTTTCTCTCTACTATATTACCAGGCTATCCCATATAAGGCCCAGCCTTTATCCTGGGAACTAGTCAAAGAAGACTTACAACAAACCTGTTATGTTACATAAAAGTGGCAAATAATATGAGCAAGAAATATAACAATGTTTAATTATAAATCATTGAGATTTGGAAGCTGTTTATCACTGTAACAAACTTTAAACTGACTGTCACAATAGCCTCCTCTTTAGTTAAAATTCTTTTGATACTTATAATTCTGAATTTGGAAACCATCAGAATCCTTCAACATCTTTTTATTTTAAAGGGATAGAAATATTTAAAAAATTAATGATTAAAGCTGGATTGATTCTAACTGACTACCATTTCTAAAACAATTAGACTGATAATTCATGAGTATTACTCTTGCTAGAGTGGAGATGTAATACAGTAGAATCCCTCACAAAAGAAATTAATAAATTTGCTACGTTGTTTCATCTTCTTATAATCTTGGTAAGTGACTTGCCCCATGGATTTTTTCTCATATGATAGCCACTGCTACTTGTTAGATATAGGAATAACAAATAAATGCATCTATATGCTCAAATTAATGTACTTTACCTGCCCAAATGTTTTAGTAAAAAATGCATCTGATGTCCCTTAGGTCCTGTTTATAACATTACAAATAACTAGTAATCTGCATGTGTGTGTGTATGTAAAAGTATTCCAAACACTGGCTAAGAGTCTCAAATACATTATCTCATGTTATACTCACAACAACTCTATTAGATTATTTGTTATTTTTTTTACTGTTACCTCTCAGCTCCCAATAGACCTTTCTCTCCTCTGTGAACCTGAGCCTCTAGCAAACTGCAAGCCCAGATTACATTGGTAAAGGATTCCTTAGTTTGCATGATATATCTTTTTCAATCCTGGTATTTTTCCATACTTTTAATATGAATCCATTTCTTTTTACTTAAAATTGTTTTGTATAAATCATTAGGAAACTCCATCTTACTATATATGTTTTTCAATGGTCCCATATATTCTTGTTTCTTTGTTATTATTTTTCTGACTTCCCTGAAGGAATTACTTTTGTTATTCCCTTTTACCTCCTCTATCACATTTCACTGTACCTTTCATGGTTACTTATAGATTTACAGTACACATATATTCTTGATTTATATACTGTCAAGACTTATAACTGTCCTTAAGTTAGTATTTTGTCCACATCACAGAAAACACAAAACTATAAGACTTAGATCTATTAATCCACTTTTGCTCTTCGAGGTATTGTTTTTATATAGTTTACACATAAAATGTTATAAATCTCCTATGATAAAGTTATTATTGTTAATCTGAACATTTACAGTTATTTTATATTTGCATATTACCCTCCCCCCCATGAGTGTACTTAATGATTTCCTGTAGTTTCATGTCTTTTCTCTCTGTCATAATATCCCTTCATTTTGGGAGGAATCTAATTCATTCTAAAACAGTCCATGTTTTCTTTGGTTTTCATTAAATAATTATAACCTAAGTGGTAATAATTGGGAAATCAAAATAGTCTTTAATCATATTTCCATAATCTCAGAACAGTACCCTCAAATCCACTGGGCTAAAGAATATAACTAAGAAAGTGGTCTAGGCCAAGTTGCTCCCTTCGTCCTAAATTCTTTCACCAAAAGCAAACATCTTGTGCATTCAAGGCAAGAGAAGTGAGTAAAAGCAAGACAGCAATCTGGAGAAGCAGACATATTCCAACAAGTTAAATTTCATTCTACCTTTTCATGGAAATTTGAATTTTAAATGAAGTCACTCAATTCAAGATGATAAATCATCTGATGGCAATGACGTATGTGTAGATATACACAGGGTCTGGCAGAAGTAGGTTTACAGTTGTAAGTGTGTATTAATGAGTTCTCACTACTGAGATCACCAATGTTGCCTGGTTTTTTATCTTTCCTGTATCAGCCTGTTAGCCTCTTGCTTTTTATTATTTCAGACACCTTTATCTCTTCACAAAATTGATTCTTTTCTCCCACTTAATTAAATAGTGTCAGTTTATGTTGTATATAACAATAATCCTATTTGATAAAGTAGGGCAGAATTCAAGCATTCTTAATTTATTGGGCTAAATGCAATGTTGAATCATTCTATACCACATTAATCCCATAAAAATTGATGTAGCTAGTCCAGTTATTCTTGATTTCTAACATATAAAAAGTAGAGCTTTCACTTATTTTTTTTCTGAAGAAAGTAGGAATGTTCCAGATTTGCCTTTCCCCACATTTCAATGCTGGGCTTTTCTTTTCAGGCAAAAATTCCTTATATATAATACCTCCTGAAAGGTAGATTATATCTGTAAATTATATGTTTCTTAAAAATTTGATGTAAATTTTTATGACCTGACATGAAACTTATGAGGCATGTATGTGTTCGTGTGTGAGAGAGAAACAGATATTTATATTTTATTTAAGAGTGTGATTTGATTATTAATATTTTATCTTATATGAAATAAAATTTTGTAATAGATATATTCCTAGAAAATCATCCTACAACTACCTGAGAAAAATTATCACCTATTTGAATGAAATATATATCTAATCTTTTGTGAATTTTCTATAAACAGGTTGTCCTTTAGTAGCTGATACAAAAATGAATAGGACAGAAACATTTTCTAGAGGTAATATTATTTCAGTTAAAAGATAGTCATTTGTAAAACATGCCTAGGAATTTTGATATTATAGTATATGGACCAACTTAGTAGAAAATTTCCACTTGAAAGTATTCCTAAGCCAATCCTTTTTTTAATTTAATGTCATTTCAGAAATACCTTTGCTTGCCTATGAAAATTTAAATTTAAATAAAAATTTTGTCATTTTTAAAAAGAAAATTATAAAAATTTATAAAATTATTGAGTTATCTAAATTAATGCTATATATTTAAAATATTAAATTAATATTAAATAAATATTAACATCATAGTATATATAAGATTTGAAATAAGTATATATATTTCATTATAAATGTATTATACTACAAATATATTATGACTACATATTATTATAATGAAAGTTATGATGCGTGTGTGTCTCAAATATATTATCCTACAATTATAATTCTAATATATTTGTAGTATATTTGTAAGTTATTCCTGCCTGAAAACTTACTGAGTGCTCGCTGTAGTTAAGGCACATTATCATACGATTCAAGGGTTGGTTATAGTAGTGGAAGGAAAGGTGGTAAAGAAGAGGTGAGTATCTACTACTTTCTACTGTCTGTGTCCTTTCAAGCCAATGTAGAGTGTAGCATCTCTTTTATAGGTAAAGAAAGTAACATTCAAAAGGAGAAGTAACTTTAAGCTTTAAAACTTGAAAGTAATAGGGCAGATATTTGGATTTAGGTCTGATTTCAAAACCTGTGTTCTCTCTATTATAGTCTATTTATTAAAAAAAATAGTTCAGACTGAATTCTCAAGGTATTTATGAATCTAGCAAAGAAAAAGAACAGAAGTTAATGATAACTGCTCAGAAATAGCTAGGAAAAAGAGAATGGGGTGGGGTGTTGTTTCACTGGTGGAAACCATCACATCTTTGCATTAATTACAAAGAGAGGTGTTCTGAAGATTGAGGGGTGGATATATGTCTCCAATGACTCAGCAACATTGTCAGAAAATAGGCAAGTCAAGTTTTTAGGACTAGAGGAAGAGGGAGCTTGATGATGCTGAAGAGTAAATTTATTGCTTTTGATGTTTGTTTGTTTTAAATAATATCAAGATAAGTAAATTGAGCCTCTAAAAGTGTGAATAAATTGGAGTTAAACTATTAATGTCATAGAATTGTATAGGATATAAAGGAATGGATCATAGGAAAGATATTATAAAGTAAAACATAAAATATTTTTAAATACTCAAAATTTTTGATGTTATTACTATAGGGTAGTTATGAAATTAACATAGCCAAAATTATGATTGCAGAGATACCTTTTTGGATGTTAGAACTGTTACCGGGCCAAAGTGGGGGTTTGGCTGCCTATTGCCATCAATAGACAAATTCTGGAGGCAGAGGATGGTGAGAAATGAAAGAGGTGCTTATTCAAATGCTGCACAATGGGGAAGAATGAAGACTCTTGTCTTAAAGGCCAACCCAGGAAACCCAGAGGAAAACCCAGTTACACAGAGCCAGACAAAACCAAAGGCAGCATCCAGAGTCTTTTCTCCCATTCACAGTACCATCTTTTGGGACCTGCAGGTGGCCCCTGAATGGTCATCCGGGTATCTCAGCTCTTCTCCCAGCCGCTTTTTCTCAGGCTTCCTCCTTGGCACTTGTGTGTGTGTGTGTGGGGGGGGGGGGGGCTGGGGGGGCGGGTAGGTGCCACCATTGGCTACGTGGCTTCTAAGTCTAGGAGATCCCACAAACGCATTGGCCACATTGGCGAGGTGGGCAAGAACCCCAACCCTTCATACCTGTGGGTTAATTTTTGTTTTCCTGTCTCAGCTGGACCAGACGCGTTATCAGCCCAAACTTTCGGCATGTTCTGGGAGGGTTTGTCCCCAAGCCTAACCAATCCCTTCTTTTCCCCAGGTTAGACTGACAGGTTTCTTCCATAGGGACCTCCCCCTGCCGCCATTCTGACCTCTATGGCACATAGCTGCCTTCCAGTAATCCCACCCCTAGTCAGGTACTGGAAGTGGGTAGGAGGGCATTTCTACCTATCTAATTATTTTACTAGTTTCAAGTGTGCTCAGTGCAATGCTTTCTCTTGTCGCCACCTTGGCTGGGGTGAAGGATTTGATGCCAGGAGCTGAATGCTCTGTGTTGGGGCAGCGTGTTCACAGGGCACCAAGTTGGTGACCTGGACATCACAGCTTTGTCTGCTGCCTCCAGCCACTCATGCCCTCCTCCTGTCCCCTCCTGTGGTCCTCCTGTCCCCTGCACTCTGGCCCGGCTATTGGTATCAGAATCTCTATAGAGGTTCTAAGCTAAGTTAATGGTCTAGATTATGGAATCACTTGCAAAGACTTACATTCTGATATCATATGA
Source organism: Tonatia bakeri (assembly GCA_004024845.1). Classification (NCBI taxonomy): domain Eukaryota; kingdom Metazoa; phylum Chordata; class Mammalia; order Chiroptera; family Phyllostomidae; genus Tonatia; species Tonatia bakeri. The sequence continues at coordinate 34,676 of PVIA01010347.1, read as the reverse complement.
GAAAAGAAAATCTATATAAAGGGTATTAGAGAATTTTTGTGAGCATGCTATGAAATCTGAAAGAAAAATTTAAAATTAAAGATAAAGTCATAGAAGGAAGCCATGAAAAAATTGTTCAAAACATCTTAAGGAAATCAATGTCCATGTTACAAAAAGAAAGACACTGAGGCCAAGGAGAATGTGAAGGGTTGTTCAGATGTAGGAATGATGCTTTAGTGGGTGATGCTTTCAATGAAGACCAAATAGAGTATTTTATTTTAGGGGGAAACGTTAACTTAGAAATAAAACTATTTACTGAAAATCTAATATATATGAGTTATTCTCCCAGGTATCTTTTCTCATTTAATTTTTTTTTAAAGTACATCTTATAGATGTGGAAACTGAGACTCAAAATTAAGCAATTCCACAGGGTCACAGTGTTGATAATTTTGAGTCAAATTTTTATCTTAAGTTAGTCTGATTTCAAAGCCCTTGCTGTTCTCATCACTCCAAGCCACTTTTTAAATCCTTGCAGTAAAATACAGGAGAACAATCTCAGTACATTAGAGGTAGCAAAAACCAGTTTTCACAGAATGAATAAGACTGGCTTTAATAGAATCAGCAATCTTACAAATCTGAAGGTGAATGTAAAGAAAGGAAATATTTCAGTTCAATATCAGAACCTAAGGTAATAGATTTGGTGCCATTTTGACTTTAAGATTATGGAAAAATGAGACATTTGGTTTGGCTCAATGATGCAAACAATTAATAAATTAGATTAGGTTTTTTTTCCCTGAAATAATGACAGTTAACATTTATTGAACTCTCTACCAGGCACTGATCAAAGAGCTTAACATGTATTTATCAATCTTCCAAATAATTTTTAAAGGTTTTATTTATTTATTTTTAGAGAGAGTGGATGGGAGAGAGAAAGAGAGGGAGAGAAACATCAATGTGTGGTTGCCTCTCATGTGCCCCCTACTGGTAACCTGGCCTGCAACTCAGGCATATGCGCTGACTGGGAATCGAACTGGAAACACTTTGGTTCACAGGCCAGCATTGAATCCACTGAGCCACACCAGCTAGGGTTACTCTTCCAAATAATTCTATAAAAGATTGTATTGCCTCAACTTAACAATTGAGGAAAACAGCACAGTGAGACAGTGATATTCAGAAAATCATAAAGCAGTATTCAAACACAGAATCTTGATTCCAGACTCAACAGAATCAACCACCTCACTGCCTCACACTCTGTTACAAAATCTGATATCTAAAACTCAGATTATCTGACAAAGACATATTTCAATAGAGGTGACTTCTAAATTAGAAGTGTCTCTAGAAACCTGTAATCTTTGCCTTTAGGGGACATTTTAGAAAATTTGTTTCCAAGTTCTAGGGCCTTGAACTACAATGAGATGATAGAGGGTAGTCCCATTATGTTTTTTGGTGGCCTCACATTTTCCCTAGGCAGCTAGGGACCTTTCAATTAAGTGCTTTATTGTGTAACCCAATAAATTGGAGATTGGAAATTTGGCATTCTACATGCACTATAGTTCATCAACACCTTCTATAAATCATGTTCTGAGTGGTAATAAATGCCACGGTTTCTGCTGTGCCATCAGGAAGTAATAAATAATATATAGCCAAATGAATTGTGATTCTGCCAAATGCACCAAAAGAAATAAACATTCTCAAGTTTGCTTTATCCTCTTGTAATTATGTCTCGGGGTGGATAAAACTGTTTTTCACTTTATCTAGCTTCTTTACATGTACAGGACTTATAAGCAGGTAGTTTATGTCAGAAAACAAATGGGCTTTTACAAGCATAGAAATATATGCACAAATACAGATGGAAGGGTAGTTAATTAAATGACAATTAGAAGGGTCAGAGATTTCAAGGATATGGAAGTGACCATAAGAATTATGAATCAGAACAATTTACTCTATTACTCACATTTTTTTTCTTTTTGGTATAACTATTTCATTTTTGTCAGAGTAGCAAAACACATTAAATGCATTAATCACAATTCTTTCTAACACTAAAAATTTAAATTTGCCCCCAAGTAAATTAAGAGTTTGAAATTGTTCTTTAAAAATGGTGTCCTCAATAAAACAATCTCTATTGTATAGGTGTTTCTGTCATTTAATGTTCCCTATGGTCATGTCTGCATTTGGTCTTTTGTTCCACTTTTAGTACTTTGTTGAAACCACTTTAACTTCCCTGTTTTTCAATAGCACATTTTTTAATGTATCTGTAAATTTATTTTATGTGAAATATTACCATGGACTCTATAACAAAAGTGTCCATGTTACAACATGAAAAATTTTGAACATATATTAGTGCTTAGATAAGAAAAGTTTAGACTATAAATTGGCAATGCAATACTATAGCACTGGAAGCAGTAGCGAGACTAAAATTATTTATGGGTAGCCACAGAAAATCAAGAATAAGTATTTTCACGTAGCTGTGAGCATCTGGAAGCAAAAAGTGAGTAGAAAACACATTGAATATGAGAATAAAACAAAGATAAAAGGGAAATGATGATTCTTATTTAAAAAGTGGTCCATTTCTGTGCACATTAATAGGAGATAGATTGGAAATAACAATATTGTAAGAATCGTGTTAAGGGAAAGTCAAATGAAGTTATGTGTGAATGGATGTGTGTGTGTGTATAGCCCCAAAATCGTGAATTGTCTCTACATAAGAGAATAAATAGTTGCTGGCCTGTGAAGGACACAACCCCAATGAAAAATATCCTCCCTCTCAGTTTTTTGTTCTAATAAAACAAAAGGATTATAGTCTGAAAGGTACAGGAGGCTCTAAGTCATGCTCAGAGGTTGACTGGAGAAGGTCACTTTTATACAGCCAGTTATTTATCTTTCTAGCTGTGTCTCCAAGCTTCAACAGCCAGGAAGGTGAGAAGGCGAGCACGATTCACAGTAACAGTAATCTCTTAGGGTTTGTTTCTGTACAAACTCAGGACCAGAGACCCGACTATCCCAATTCTCTCCTAACGTATTCTCAAAGTCATTAGACAAAGAATTCCCCCAGTCATCCTTTTCTCTAGCTTCAGAAGCTCATCCTGCGATGTGCAGCGCCTCCACTTTATCCTGGTTTGGGCCGCTGTGGTCCCTGACTTTTGTCTGTATACTACTCTTGTGTGATCCTTTGGGACTCAGCTACTTTTATTGTTCAATTTCTCTTCTAATAGTCATTTCACCACATAGTGGATGCGTTAGAAAATTTCATTGACCACAAAATAATCCTGTCCCCTGTTCTTTGTGTCTTACAGAGATTCTATTAGCACTGCTTTTTCTTGTTCATTCAATTCACACCTGTCCCCACCGCCCCCAAAATAGAGGATGAGAGGAATGGGAGAAGGAACTAATGAAGCCGTGAGTGAAGTGCTCCTGCGCAAGTCTCTAGTGTTGATTTCCTTTTAACACACAAGCTTTGATCCTAAGCTTATAGCCACTATGTTTTTTTCCTTAATGTGAGCTTCTCCTGACAACCACCTCAAATCCTTAGTTACTGATTCAATTACCTCTATTGAACTCTTATTATATCTTTGGCACTGTTCAGGTATAACATACTAGACCCACCTTACATGCTTGTATTTATAAGCAATGAGACCCTGAAATCTACATCTACCAAAATTCTCAATTTTTGATATTTATGTATATTATGTGGTTGGAATAAAAAATAAAGTGAGAATTATGCAAGGATACATACATGATGGCCAATTTTATATGAGAACAAAATGTTAGAGCTTCTGTTTATGTTGTTTTTATTTAAATAATAAGGAAGTTAAGTTTTGTCTGTAACTAATAAGGATCAGTGCTAGTATCTTTACTCAGTCACAGGTCACACACAATTCCTGACATTTCTCGAGAGGGTAGTTCCATTACACTACGGAGGCAATAGTGCTGCCTTTTTACATTTTTGTTGTTTTGGCATCTTGGTAGGCAGAAGTCTAAGACTGACCCCAAGATTGCCGTCTTCTGGTGTATATGCTTTGAATAATTATCTCTTTTGAATGTGGGGTATTGGGAACTGCCCTGCCTGGTATCAGAAGCTATAATCCCTGCCTAGGCTAAGGCTGAGGGAACGACCTTGGAACTGTAAGCCAGCAAGGAGACAAAAGCTTATCTCCCTGGCAGGAGCGCTGTTTCTGCTCCTCTAACTTCACCCTGCCTGGACCCCAGTGCTTGGTCGGTTAGCCAATGTTGGGTAAGATTCCCCAAGGGGGGAACGACCTAAGACAGGCAAGATCACGTGGGAGGCCCCCAAGGAAAGGCTTTGGGGAATAAGGCAAAAGGGGGTGATGGACCCTCCCCCGAGCTTTGACAAAGCCTGAGTGCTCATTCCATCCATGAGGAAATCTCCTTATCTCTTGGTTGTCTTAGTTCTCCTTGCTCCACCTAAGCCTGAAACAATGACAGGGTGGTGCAGCCCTGTACTAGAAAGGGCTGGTTCCCTGGATGATCAGGCCTAAGAAAGAATACGTAAAATCCTGTGAAACCTGCTTTGTTTAGAATGCTCTCAGTTGAATGAGAAGGGGCCAAGGAGGAAGTAAGTTTGTTCCTCAAAGTTTCACAGATCTTTGACCCTGACTCAAAGTAGGCCTTCAGAGTTCCTTATTATTTGATCCTTACTCCCCTGCAATGAGTAATGAGCTTTACCTGAATTCTTGTACAAACAAACCCAATAAAAAGCCTGCTGGGACAGGAGAACGTGCGCCCTTCCCTAGAGAGGGTGGCCAAGGCACCTACCACTTGGAGATTGGCCACTCTGTCCCTACTTTTCCACAGAAAATGGCCTGTTTCTGTGTATGTTCATTTCCCGTGTGTCGACGGGCCATCTGCAGCATTCCGCGGTCACTGCTGGTCAGTGATCACACTTCAGTGGGGGAGACCCCTACCTAGGATGGAGTATAACTCATATGGTTAGACTACTATCAGGTGACTTTCAGTTAATCAAGACAGGCACAGATTACCTAGGTAGGCTTGGCCTCACAAGGTGAGCCCTTAAATCAACTTGGTCCATTCTTAAAAAGTGTGACAACCTACATGGAGGTGCCAAAAGGCAAATTACTGTGTTGGCCTCCAGGAACTGAAAGTGGTCTCTGACTAATAATCAACAAGAAAACAGGGATCTAATGCTTACAAACACAAGGGACAAATATTTTTCAGTAATTTCCACTTTAACGGTACCCACTTAAAAATATTAATGGTTAAATAATGCTTTAACTAAAATATGCTGCACAATATAAGTGGGTAACTAGAAACTCTTCTTACAAAGAAGCTGTGGATTAAAGATCAAATTATTATTACAACTGCTAAGAAGAAGCAAATTTTTTTTAAGATTTTATTTATTTATATTTTTAGAGAGGGAAGGGAGAGAGAAAGAGAGAGGGAAACATCAATGTGCGGTTGCTGGGGGACATGGCCTGCAACCTACACATGTGCCCTGACTGGGAATCGAACCTGAGATGCCTGGTTTGCAGCCAGGGCAAATTTTTTAAAAATTCTCAAAATTCTTGGTCTTTACCACCACATCAAAAAATAATTACAATCTAATCATATCTCATAAATATATTAATTAAAATATACAAAATGTTCAAGGAAACTACTGAAAAAATAGATTTAGTTGTTGATAGTTGTCAGTTTGTTGTCATTTTACTGTTCATAGTTTTGATCTTCTTTTTCATAGATAAGGCCCTTCAACATTTCATATAATAAAGGCTGGTTGATAATGGACTCTTTTAACTTGACCTTATCTGGAAAGGACTTTATCTGTCCTTCAATTCTAAGTGATAGCTTTGCTGAATAGAGTAATCTTGGATATAGGTCCTTGCTTTTCATCACTCTGGATATTTATTGCCAGTCCCTTCTTGCCTACAAGATTTCTTTTGAAAAATCAGCTGAGAGTGTTACGGGAACTCCTTTGTAGGTAACTGTCTTCCGTTGCTGCTCTTAAGATTCTCTATTTTTAAATCTTGGCATTTCAGTTATGATGTATCTTGGTGTGGCCCTCTTTGGGTACAACTTGTTCAGAGGGATGTTAAGAATAGTACAGGAGCCCTGGCTGACGTAGCTCAGTGAATTGAGCACGGTCTGCGAACCAAAGCATCGCAGCTTCGATTCCCAGTCAGGGCACATGCCTGGGTTGCAGGCCACGGCCCCCAGCAACCGCACATTGATGTTTCTCTCTCTCTTTCTCCCTCTCTTTCCTCTCTAAAAATAAATAAATAAAATCTTAAAAAAAAAGAATAGTATAGGAAACGCAGAAGCTGAAGAACTTGTGTGCACTACCCATGGGCATGAACAAAGAGAGGGTGCTGGAGGGAATGGGGGTACCAAATGGAGGGTGGCAAAGGGGAAATATGGGACAACTGTAATAGCATAATCAATAAAATATACTTAATTAAAAATAAAAGGTTTAGAATGACTATATCAATAAAAATTACCTTTGACAATAATAAAATATTCTAGTTGCATGTTGTACCTTAAGATATTAGTTAATCATACCAAGAAGACATTTAAAAACTCAATGCCTAGAAAGTCATATGACAAAAAGACTTTTTAAAATCAGCAAATACTGTTGGAATAACCATAAAAAATATTAGGTAATTTCTGAGGAAACACACTTCAGAAAATTTACATGTTTTAGAAGATTAATTATACTTTTTATATAAAGTATCTTACCTCATGATATATGTTAGATTATTTTTATCAGTAAAATACATGAAAATACATGTTCTTGTCTAGCCCCTGAAAGAAATGTACCAAAGATAAACAGTTACTAAGAATAAATGTCATTTTAAATAAAAGTAATATTATAAGTAAAAGCTATGTCATTGTAAGTGAGGTTGATGGTTACCTTGACTGAGGTATAAAGGGGAATCTAGGGCAAATTTACATGGAAGGCATCAGTCAGAAATCAATTCACTCTATCATTCAAAATCAAACCTTTGCCTCATAAATTCCCTTCAATTTAACAATCGTTTGATATCCACTTGTTATATGCCAGAAAAATATGAGAAGATCATAAAAAATTAAAATAAAATATCCTTGGGTGGCTTATCTTCTAGTTTAACAGTAACAATAGAGTTAAATAACACACAGTAGGGTAAATAGTGAAGGATTCTGGCCAAGGCTGATAATGTATACCTAATAACATCTTCACATTTTTAGCTACACCATGAGACTACATTTTCCAGATTTCCAATGTGGCTGGAGCCTTTGCAGTCAGATGTATCCAAATGACTGCATTTTCATCAAAAAATGATGATAGCAATGATGTGGTCTCAGCTAAATGATTGAAAAGCAATGTGCCTTCTTTTGATCCAGCTGTGTTACAGTTATCTAATGCTGCAAAACAAGTTGCCCCCAAATTTAATGGTATGAAGCAATTTTATTACACTCATGAGTCTGCAGGTTAGAAATGTAGACAAGGACTATCAGGGATGGCTTATTATATCTTTGCCTTTAGGTGACAATACTAGGTGACTGGGGATGATTCTCTGGCTGAGATATTCTCATGTGAAGACACCTCCACTACCTTGTCTGGGCAATACTGGCTCAATTTGAAAATCCATCTGGAACTTTGTACAGAAGACATTATCTCTTCATGTGGCCCTGGCTTCCTTACGGCACAGATGTTGGAGCATCCCAAGTGAACGAGATCTAACTTTGAAAGCCACATTGTGTCACTTAGTTCATACTCATCAGCACGGCCACATTCAAAGGAAGAGGACATAGATCCACCTCTGGTGTGAAGAAGTATCAATATCAATTTGCAGTAAAAGCATATGGGATGGGGATATTGTGTGGTTATTTTTTTGAAAATACTATTTGCATTTTTCCTTTCCTGTAACTTAAGTGAATACAAATAATAATAAAATTGGAAGGATTCCACTTTATTGAATCACATTAGCCTGTGATAGGAATTATAAAAAAAAATATATTGTATTATGCCACCGAAACTGTCTGGGTTTTAAGTTCTGTTTTGTTTTTATTACTATTACAACAGAGGGTCTAATTGGACTTAAGAGCTAAAAAGATATGTAAAGGAGAGGAGAAATAAAGTGTCAGTTATTTGCAGAGATTTAAGTTCAAGCATAACTCACTGAGGTGACTGTTAAGTAAAGATCTTAGGAAGTAAGGGAGTTAGTCTTATAAATAATCAGGAAAGGCAAGCAAACAAAGACTTAAAGTGGGAGTGTCAGATAAATTACAAAAATGCCAGCATGGCTGAAGCAGAGGAAATAAAATGGCGAGTCATGGAAGCTGAAATAAGGGAAGTAGTAAGGCCAGACCACTTTAGATCCTTACAGGTCATGCCACTGACTTTAGCTTCTACCCTAAGTGAGAGGGGAGACCTTAGAGGAAAGGCTTGATCTCACTTATATTTTAATAAGACCACTTTGACTGTTGTCTAAAGGGACTTGGAAGGGGATAGGAACAGAATCAGAGACACCTATTAGAAGACTTTTGGAGACATCCTAGCAACAGGTGCTGGTGGTGTCATTTAGTGTATTGAGAGTGAAAGTAGTTTGGAGTGGTCAAATTCTGGACATACTTTTTGTACTTGCTTTTTAAAAATTATTTTTAATCATTGGGAAATACATATAACAAAATTTACCATTTTAACAAGTTTAAGTGTAGGATTGTTTAATGTCAGTTACTCTCAAATTTTTGTGCAATTTCCAGAGCTCTTTTCATCTTTTAAAACTGAGGCTCTATACTCTTTAAACATGGATGTACTTTGAAGATAGAGATGACAGGATTTGTTGGAATAAGCAGGTGCAGAAGTTGAAGACAAGAAGAAAAAGAGGTGTCATATATGACAGATATTTTGGTCTAAGTAACTGGAGGAATCTTGGTGCCTTAAACTGAAATGTGTAAGTCCTAAGAGGTACTGGTTTGAATGTATTGGGAGAGCAGAAGTTCAGTTTCAACATGTTAAATTGAAGATTTCTATTAGACATTGAAGTGGAGCTATCAAATAGGCAATTGTGTATGGTTACAAATATATACATATATTTATATTTATAATTTCAGAAGAGAATTCTAGGTTAAATTACACATTAGACAGTCATAAGTATAAATGCAACTTAAAGCCATAGCCATGCTCCTGGATAGGCATACTGAGAGAGCAAGTGTAAACAGAAAATGAAGAGGTAACACTAGATCATTTCAGTACCCAGAGGTTTGAGAGATAAACAAGTACTAATGGAGGGAAAAAAACCTGAGGAGGCATAGAATGTGTAGTGTCCCATAATCTAAATGGAAAAAAAAAAAAAAAGAGGTATTCCAAGAAGGAGAGGTTAATCAATTGTGTATAATCCTGTAAATAGGCTAAGTGAAATGGGTACTAAGAAGTGACCATAGGGTTTAACCATTTCAAGGTCATTGGTGACCATGAGAAAGGCATATCCAGTGGTTTGGTGGGATCCAAAACCTGACTTATTGGTTAGAGTTCAAAGTGAAAAAAAGGTCAGAAACAGTAAATACATACAATTCTTTCAGAAAGCTTTTTTTAAAAAAAGGAGAAAATAGATAGTGGGTTGGTTACTTGGTCAGGAAAGTGGAATCAAGACTCAGATGTGCATAAAGCAATATATAAGTTCACAACGTGGTCAATTTTATATTATAGGACCTTAAACATAACATATTCATCACAACAGTTTGTAATAAACAAAGGGCAGTACTGATGAACTGTCTGCATTATATAACGGTGAGTTGATGATCTTGTGGCAAAGTTTTCAAGTTATTGAATATATGATGAATTATGCATTTCTAAATTTGCTGACCTTTTCTCTGATGACAATGACTGTCAGCAATTTGCTATATAGAAATACTTTAAGAAAATAAACACAATCCGTCCCAGGGTAAAGGTGACATTTTAACAATAAATGAGAAAGTAACTGCTTTTGGGAATTGCTCCAACTGAAGAGTGTCCCACCCAGAGTGGGTGCAAAACTTCCCTAATTCTCATGACACTCACGGGCACTGGTTGTTAACAATTGTCAAGGCTTCACTAAATACCTGGATATCAAAAGAGAAGTACAACATTGTAAACAGTTATAATTGCTACATGTGACTTACATTTGATCAAAGGGCCCAGTCTTTTACATCCTGGCTCCCAGAAACACAGAAGCCAAGATAGCTTCCCTTATCCCACAAACTCCCCATTGAAAAGGGTCCAGTCTTTTCCACCTACTGGAGTCCCAGGAGCACAAATATACCACAGGTCCAAAGACGGAAACTATTTATCCCTCATCTAAGTTTCAGGATCCCTTCTCTAGTCTGCCTAAAGAAAAAAAATATTTAAATTATTTCCAGAACAAAAGAAGGGAGTTGTCTATTTCCTTCATCACAAAACTATAGTGTGATTCTGTTATATAGACCTAAAAATCTCAGAATAAGCTCTGCTCTTGTGCATGTATTTTTTCAAATATCAAGTTCATTCAATCTTTTATAAAACAAATACAGGGGTTGGCAATAGTAGGTTTATAGTTGTAATACAAGTAAATAATGTAATAGTTAATAATAATAGAAGAATAAACTGTATTTTGTATGCTTATAACTATAAACCTACTTTTGCCCACCCCTGTATTAACTTGTTAAATGATTATGCTTCTTCATGAGAGAAAAATACAATTTATTTAAAACAAGATTTTACTGGCAATAAATTCAATTTTGGGCATATCTATTGACATGTAGCATATCATTTTCTAAATTATTGCAAACTATAGCATTAAGTTATAAAATGAAGTTCTCCAGTGTCTTTGCAATGTGACATGTTAATTAGGAGAAATGCCTTGAAGTCAATCTAATATCTGGGATCAAATATGGTCACTTTACACAGAATCTTTACCTTTCTAAGCATTAACTATTTCACCTTTAATCAGTTATAACACTGCCTATTACATGATCTCCTGGTAAAAAAAAATTAGAAATATTATTTTAGCATTCAGAATAGGATGCCATATAGTAAGTGATCAATAATTGATACCTATTATTGTCAGTGCTGTTGTTAATATTTTCAAATGCCCTCAGCTTATGCCTTTTAATATTTTCTGCTAATGAGTTTCCAGTAATGGCAGAGGAGAGCAAATTTTTTTTTATGCTAATCTGGAGCCTAACTTAAACCTTTTAGTCCCATCCACTTAAAAAGTTTCATGTTACATTTTTGACAAATTATTAATTGAAGCTTCTACACCACTATACATCTTTTTGCATTAAGCATCGTCTAACTCACCAAATGCATGATTCCATGTTCTTTAAACTCTTAAGTAAACATGATATCCCAGGAGGACAGTCTGTGCTTTTCATGTGTTCTATAGCTTCATGCCCAAGGGTTTCCAGGTGCCTTGAGAAGTAGGACCCTCTTTCACAGAGTACACTCACTGCCACTCCTCTGTCACATGGTTGCCTCTGTCCTCATATTCTGACACTTCTCTTCTCCCATTTTACTAGCCAGAGTGTCAAAGTGCCAGCACATCCCTAACTCTTTTCTTTTTCTTGCCTCCATACTGTTCCTGATGAAAGCATCTGTCAGTAAGAATCTGATCCTGTTCTCTAAGATGAGGTGTCTGTTCTTAATTCAGAAAGGCCCCTCCCATTCCCATATGGCTTTATTAATATTTAGCTATAGTTATTGACCATAAAATTATATTATTATAAAATATATGATATAGAATTATAGAATTTGGTATACAGAATTATCAAGAAATAAGAAAATACAGTAGATACCAAGGGCTCCCATAATACATTACCATAAATATGATATTTAAAACAACAGAAGTGTATTATTTCATAGTTCTGGAAGCCAGAGTCTGAATTCTGTGTCAGCACAACCATGCTGCCCCTGGAGGCTCTCGGGATAATCTTGCCACACTTCTTCCAACCTCCGGTGGCTTCCAGTGTTCCCTGGCTGTGCTTGCGTGCCTTTCATCTCTGCCTGTCTTCACGTGCCTTTCTTCTTTCCAGGCATCTCTTCTTTGTGTGAGTTTAGGGGCCACTTGCATAATTCAGAGTGGTCTCAACTCGATATCCTTAATTTATCTACTTCTGCAGAGACCTTTCCCAAAGTAACATTCACAGGTTCTAAGGGTTAGGATGCTGACACAATGTTTTAAAGTCACAATTTAACCCACTATAGGAGAAATATTGAATAGGACTATTTTAATTAATCTGGTTCCTGAAAGTTTACATGATATTTTTAATAAATGTCAAACAATGATCTTGAAAAAACAGACATCACCAAGAGTACCTTGTCTTGGCTGATAGCCAATTATAATAAAAATAAATTTTAATATAAAATACTAAAACATTTAAATGTTGGAATAAAAAGAATTGAGGCTACAAGAGCATGTTTAGAAATAAATATTTTGTGACTTTTAAAGTGCCTGAAAAAAATATTAACACAAGACGGAATAATGGTGATGAAATTTGACTTCAGAGGAAGGAATGGTTATCAAACATGTATTATCCCTCCCAAAAATGACCCTTAGAATTCATACATTGTGCCATAATTTATCACCTCTTCATCCCCAAATTGTATAAATTTCATGAATTTTAATCAGAGGTTGTTCCATACCGTCAACAGCCACTTTGGGGCTCATAAAAGATTCACCATTTTAAGCATCTGGTACAGCAGGGGACTGAATCCCGTGTTCACATCACCTTAAAATAATCCTCAGCTGGTTCTTTGATTACATTTTCAAATGGAAAAGCCTTAAATGAATGGGTTGTATTTTGTTTTGTTTTTTGGTGAAGAAAAAAGAGTTGTCTAAAGAAAATCCCATAATGAACATTTGTCCTTGCAGTTGCACTTTAATCAGGGAAGCCATGTTTGTTGTGGCTTGACTTACAGTGAGGCAACAGCCCCCTTTGGAAAGCCTCGGAAAGCCTAGGAACTAGAACTGGGGTGAGAAGCATGGAGGGTACAAGGTGAGAGAGATGAACACAGTTCTAAAAACAAGGTGGATATTCTAAAATACAGAACATATATGATGACCACAGGGTGATGCCAGGGTGGTTAGAAATGAAGCAATGTAAGCTACTACAGTTTATTTAAAAGTCAGGATTTTCACTTGCAGAATCTATATGCAGCAGATAAAATTAATATGCCGTACATAAAATAAGAACACAGAAAACCAATGGAGACAGACTGATAGTGAATGAGAGTAATGAAAAAAAGGTGTTGTTCTGTTGGGAATAAATGCTCTAATTCCCTCCAGTCATTGCAGTAGTAAAGGAAAAAAATTACTTTCTTATCAACATCTGAATCTACTAATTAGCAACATAATCTGGGCCCAATGTTTATTGTCCTAGTAATGACTTTCTACATTAACTCTTAGTATAAGCAAGCAAGCATGAGGTATGGAAACATCCTAAGCGATTTCTAAGGTTTTAGGATGTTTAAATTGAAAGGATACTGCCATTAATGAATTAGAAGGAAAATTAAGCATAAGAAAAGACCTTTAGTCAACAGACAGAATTATAAATGGAGGTAAAGGTAAAAGTGAGTGATTTTGTTTATAGACTTAACTGGTTGACTAGCATGCAATTATGGGACCTGTTTCCAGTTTATCCTTTATAAAAATAATTGGCACATTCCCCACAAGTTTTAGTAAATGAATCTCCTCATGGTGCAGAAGAATGATAGTGTGGATAGCATGGGGAATGCTAGACGTGGACACCATTAGCCGCAGCATTGCACATAACACATTACCTTGGGATGACTGCTTAGCCTGGATAAACAGTACTAAAGGTAAATGGAGTAGCAACTTGTAGTGTCGTGGGTCCAACTGAGTTAATTAATTAGTCTGCACTTTCACATTAGTAGTGGCTCTGCAAAGTGCTATGGTGATGGTAAGACAGAATGAACAGGTCCTGAAGGGAGCATACATCCAGAATACAGATGACTTACTGAGTGCAGCTCAGCGGGCAAAGGAGTAATTGTAGTTTTCTTAGGAGCAAGTATAAAGGGCTCTGTCTGTGTCATACTTACAGATATTTTGATAAAATATATGTTGTTATTCACCAACTGGCATAATTCATTATGAAATATGTACTCAAATTGTTGTGAGTCTAAGTAAGACAGGTAATCTCTTCTACTCGACTGTTTCACAAATTTAGGGGTACAGAGGATTCACCTGGGAAACATTAAAACTACAGATGCCTAGGTGAAATCCCAGGGATTTTGATCTAATTGGTCCGGGTTGGAGTCTGCCAAGATTTTTTTTTTTAAGTTCTTGAGGTAAATCTAGCCCTGGCTGGAGCGGCTCAGTGGATTGAGTGACAGACTGTGAAGTAAAGGGTCACCAGTTTGATTCCCAGCCAGGGCACATGCCTGGATTGCCTGCCAGGTCCCCAGTGGAGGGCGCACAAGAAGCAATCATGCACTGATGTTTCTCACCCTCTCTTCTCTTCTCTCTAAAAATAAATAAATAAAATCTTTAGAGTTCTTGAGCTAATTCTAATGTGTAACCAAAGTTGAGAGCCACTACTTTATTTTATTCTGTTATCTGTACCAAACGAAGGGTATGCAACCTTTACTACATGTTAAAATCATTTGGGAAGCTTTAAAAACAAATCAGATTTTGATCAAATAAGGACCTGGGTTTTGGAAGTATTCAAAATCACTAACTATTAAAAAGTCATATACCAGTTAGCAATACGCATGGAGCACCACACATCATTAAGGAAACAAATACAAGATTGCTCCTTGTCTTCAAGGAATGTAAGTATATTGAAAGGAGTTTATGGTTTAAAAGATATTTATTATTTCCTAATAGATTGATTACTATTATAAACTCTGCCTCTTGCCCAAGGATTGACTATTCCTATAGAAGTATTTGAGAAATGAGAAAAACATTTTTGGGAAAATATATTAAAATCAAGTGTTATTTTGGCATATTACAAATCAAAGAAAGACAGAATGATAAAGTATAGAGAGCACAGAGTGACTTTGCCACTAGTTTGACAAGTTTGGGAAAATTATTTGATTTTAAATTTGTATATTGGGAAGATAATTTTAATAGTTTACTTTTAATTATTTTTCCTTTATCATTTATTCCCCTAAACCCTCTTCCCTTCCACCTGCAATAACTACACTGTTGTCCATTTGCATGAGTTTTGTTTTGTTTTGTTTTGTTTGCTCCATCCTTCCATCTCCTCCCCACAGAGATGTCAGTCTCTGATAGGCTGATAGATGTCAGCCTGCTATTTATGAGTCTGTCTTTATTTGGCTTCTTAGTTCAGTTTGTTCATTAGATTCCACATGTAAGTGAAATCATATGGTATTTGTTTTACACTGAGTGGCTTATTTCACTTAGCGTAATGTTCTCAGGCCTATTCATGGTGTCGCAAAGGGTAAACTTGTATTTCTCTTCATGGCCAAATGGTATGCCATTATGTAAATGTACCATGACTGTTTTATCTACTCATCTACTGATGAACACTTGGGTTGTTTCCAAATCTTGGCAATTGTAAATAATGCTGCAATGAACATAGAGGTGTTTATGTTCTTTCAAATTAGTGTTTCAGGTTTCTCTGGATACATTCCCAGCAGTGGAATCACTGGGTTACGTTGCATTTCTGTTTTTAATTTTTGAGATAACTCCATGCAGCTTTCCATGGTAGGGGACTATTCTGAGGGTAAAATATTTTTTTTTATTCAAACTGTTACACAATCTTGCTGTGGACTTCAAACCAATTCAAACAAAAAACATAATGGATGTACAAATGCTTCAAAATAGATCAAAATTTAAAAAGGTATTTTCACAATTAATATGTAAATGGTGATAAGTCATATCAAGTTATGTGTTTGTTGTAAAGAAAAATCTGTCAAACTGATAAAATATCTGCTCTGTTTAATCATCACATGATCATTTTAAAAGACTTTCATGACTTGTAACATGTACTAAAATGAACATATATTTAATATCAATTACATGATACATTAAATAATTTTCTGATGATATGATAGAACCTTAATATTAGCATAATCAAATTACTTTTAATTTCATTAAGCTTGATAGATTATTATTAAACTTGCTGTATGAAATATTTTGCATCAAGAAAAAATAATACATAAATAAAGAAGGCATAATTTCTGCTCTTCAGTTAGCATATTTTAGTGGTGTTGATACACACACATATCTAAACAATTATCTATGTATCCATTTATCTATCATTTATTTATATGCCTAATACCAAAACATGAAAATTCAGGTGATATGAATTAAAAGGTTAAAAAAAACAGAAAAGATAAAACTCCTTCATGGGTAGGCTATACGGATAAAATAACTAACTGTTTTGAGGCATGAGTGAGAGTTTGCCAGACAGAAGGAAGAGCCTCCTAGACAGAGAAAACAGCAAGAGAAAATGCAGAGAAGAGTGAAAATGCAGTGTGCCTTTAATGCACAGTCTTCATCTTGAAGGTTTCTTAAATACAGGTCATCTAATTTATTCTGTGTGGATTCATCCAAACATCATCCAAATGGACTGCTAGTTCCGTATTATGGGTGTTCTATCTTTTTCAAGAAACCTATTATTTAAATGTTGAAGTCAATTTTATATTTTAGCCAAAAGCTTTTTTGACTACTGATTAAATATCCCAAAGTACTTTGTAGGTCAATTGTTTTGGTAATAACTATCTAATTTGACTTTCAGCTCAACTCTGCCTAACTGGGAAATACATTTTGAAGACTCACATGGAATTATTTAGGTGTTGGAATGACAGAATCTGAATATAGTGCCTCGTCAAAAGATAATTTATTAACATGAACACATAGAGGGAATATCATGAGTTTATTGATTTTGTAAAGGTATAGCTACAACTTTTCTACATATGTGAGTGTATGATTTACAAAGTTTTGGAGATTTTTTCTGACTATCCTAGAGACTCTGCTGCATACACAAATCATGAGCATGCCAATCCAGTGAGAAAAAAAGATGTTATTCTGTTGACTAGAACTCCTCCTGGAAGACACAGCAGCATCACCACTAACATGTCACCCCTTGGATTTGTACGAGTCTGAAGTTCCATACATTGCAAATTGTTTATGTAAACAAGTAAAAACACAATACAATTAGAAAGAGACAAACCACAATTAAATTAGGAAAATTAAAAATTAGAAAATTTTAGCTACCATAATTTGAAAAAATATATGTATATAACACATTAGCAAACTATAAAACCATATTGGTAAGTGCTTTATTTTATATTAATAGGGACTGAGAAGACCAATTGAATATAAGTATATAAGTATCTTTTCCAGTTATAAAAAAAGATGTGGCAATTACAGTAAGTGTATTTATTCAGTAGAAAATGAACAAATTAACTATGGAGGCTTTTATAGGTTATAGGTTTTATTTTAATTTGTTTTAGTTTAGGAAACACTTGTACATGTCTATAAACTTGTATAACAAAAATAAACATTTTCTGACTGTAACTTCCCCAAGCCTAGTATCAATCTCCAGTTATGACTTTTTCAACATTTTTTCCACAAAGAATGTTTTGAAAAAGGATATTTTAATCTATGGGGTTCCTTTACTTACTCAGATGTTTTCTCTGAAGCTGTTTTTATGGTTTATTCAATCTAGGAAAATATAAAATTTATATAAGAATGAATTCACTTTAACAGCTTTTTTACCCACTCCCTCAATTTCATGCACCACTGTCTAGCAGTGCATATTAAACATTTTATTTCCTTCGTTTTTTGGTGACCATTATACTATCATATGACAAGCAGTTGTATCCTAGGCCCAGTGTCAGGAGCATGGGTGGGTGAGTCTGTTGTCTATAACCAGCTGGCTGTATGGAAGTTTCCCTACTGCTTGTTCTTGCCCTTGAATGAGCTGTTGTTTTGGCTGCCTAGTATCCTTTTGTGTCCACATTCCAAGCTGACTTCCTTATTCCAACAATTCTATATGCTATAGGATACTATTTTGATAAATGAGTTTTTCTTTGCTGAATTAGCCATGGTGATATGTGTTTGGAATGTCATTTATCAATATTATTTACTTTTTAGATATAAATAATAGTAGGTATGTTTTTTTTCTAAAAATATTTTAAAATTAGGTTTCTTTCATTTTCAGTCTCTCACTTCACTTGTAACTTAACTGATGAAACAGACCTTATTCTCCAGAGATGATCAGCCTTGGCCTTTCATAAAATTAAGAGAGAAAATGATCAGTTTCTCAGTCCTCCTAATGGCTCACTTGGGATATAATAATTGGAGTCCAGGTGAGAGATTACAGAATAGAGAAGTAAATGACAAAACTTTGAGGGTGGGGATAAAAGAGAAGGCAAAGAAAGAGGAAAAGATTAGTCAGAAATAGTAAAAATGAATTAGGGAAATATACCTTATGAAAGTCTAGAATACAGATAAATAGAAGAATGAGGAAGAGATCATAATTCCCAGAAATTTTAAAGAACATAAGAAAATGGGAGAAATTACAACATTTAGTGACAAAGATATCCTCTGTTATCTTCAAGAGAGAAGTTTAAAAAGAAATGTGGGTGCAGAAGTCAGATGGCAAAAAACATGAGGTGTATGTGGTACAGGGTAGTACAGGGAACACTCTTGCTATTATGAAAATGATAAATGTGGCAACGTAGAGTGGGGTCGGGCAGAATCATATTTAATCCCAATGCTACCAAGAACCGGTGATGTTGGACAAATCAATTAACCCTTCTCCCTCTAGACCTTAATTAAGTTACCAATAAAACTTGAAGTGTTATATCTACAAAGCATAGGTGTCTTGCTTTCAATAAATACTAATCTCTCCTTCCTTAAAAGGAATGATTTATAGGACTTTGGACAGGAATGATTTCTTTTTATAGAGAAACTGAAACCTTTTATGGCCAGATTTTTTTGGGGGGTGGGGGAGGGCAAAAGCTATGATGGAACAGATACAGTGAGAAGGAAATGAATAAAACAAAAGAGAAAAAGGAGCATGGTAATTGATGGAGCAAGATGTGTGTGAAATTTTGGAACCTTTCAAAACTAAGCTAATAGCTCTATAAAGAATAGACTTGTTTGCCTATGATATGGGGAAAAGAACAAATTGGTATAGGTACAGAATATGTGTGAGGTAGCAAAAATAAATTTAAAGGGGCTTATGTAAAATATCTTCTACTTCAGAAATTTAAAAAGTAATGTTAATTTTTAGTATTAAAGGGTGAGGTCAGAATTGTATGAATAAAAATACTGAAATTGTTTGTAGTAAATAATGTAGAAAATGTTAATGAACTGGAACAATATTGAGAGCAGAACCATTTAAAATTAATAATAATAATAATAAAATAGTAATATAATCAGTTACAGTGTGAATAATTTTAAGTATTAAGTATTTTTTAGTACTGTAGGCTCATCTCATTTTACAATATTATACCAATTAAAAATTAGAAGCTTTAGTAAATGTTTATTGATTCTAGAACACACTTAAACATTGATTTTTTTGACTAAGTTCTTAGTTGAATTTTTTAATTTAACTATTTTGTTGAAAGTTAAAATACAACATTTGGAAGAAGAATCTAATGAACCTGTTTCTTAAGTTAGACACTGATCAATAAATTGTGTAAGAAATAGTATTATTAGGAAGTACAAAATTCAAGAGTTATAATTAATTGTTCTATTTTCAGTTATAATACAAATTTTCAATAAATGGATCTCCTGAGAACATGAATATGAGAAAAGAAATTCCTGTTTATGTTTCATTATCACATTAAATAACTTAAGTGATATTGATTTTCTTGCAGGTTTGTCTCTCTCAGATTGTTGATAATCAGGGTTGCTACAAATGGGAAGAATGAGGAGGACTTTTGAACTCAGTGTCATTTGTACTTAATGAAAAAATGAAGAATGGGTTAATGCCTTAGAAGTTAGTCCTCATCTCTTTCTCTGCTTGTTGTTCTTTGTTTTTTTCCCCTTATTTTTTACCTTTTCATAGAAAGGTATTCCTTCATACTATTTTAATCTTAGTTACTATTGAAGAGGGATGCTCCTGATTAGAAAAGTACTAGCTATTATGGAAAATAAAGTACAGCAAAATTTTCAGTGTGAATCATTTTTTTTCTTGACGGTGTGTGTGTGTGTTATGATTTTTTAATATTTTCAACTCTTCTATTTTCTTTGTTCATAACTCATGGCCTTGCAGTAAGAGTTAAAACAAGTTTCTTCATTATTGTTATTAAATAAGTTAGATGCAAATGAATATTTTCAGCTCTGTATCTTTGGAATGTTCATGTTATAACATTTCATAAATCAAGCATATAAATAAAAAGAAATGAGGTGGAATGCTTAGTTCCATTTTACTGGCTATCTTCTGGTTTCTGGGCTTTGAATCATGGAGCAGTTCTGCTTGATGGGGGCAGGGGTGTGGAGCAGGGAAGAGAAAAGGCAGGTGACCATACCCTTCATTACGCTGTTATTTTTCAAATTAATGGTCTTGAAGAAGGTATTTATTATCTACTGCTCTGGCATGCTTCCACCCTATAGCTATTCTTCCGATGTGACCTTTCCAGTGCTAGCAGATTCCACAGCATTCTGGAAGCCTTTGAATTCACACTTCCTTAGTTATTCAGAATATCTGATCTTCCAGAATAACAAGAATGTAGGGTCTTGTCTAAAGAAGCTTGAGGAAAAGGGGACACTAAGTAACTTTAGAGCTCAAGGTGAAGTTGGCTTGTTTTTTTCTTAGCCCATCTTCAACAGAAGCACCAGAATCAGTGACAAAGCAGGGTTTTCGCATAACTTAATACCTCTTTTCATTGCGCTTGTGTCACCAGCCATAATTCTCATTAAACCAATTGCAACTTGATGGACAAAATGGTACATCACTTTTGTTTTAATTTCCATTTATTTTCTTATAAATGACATTGATTTTTATATCATATATATTTTTTAAGATTCTACTTATTTATATTTTAGAGAGAGGGGAAAGGAGAGAGAAAGAGAGGGAGAACAATATTAATGTATGGTTGCCCCTCATGCATGTCCTTCTGGGGACCTGGCCTGCAACCCAGGCATGTGGCCTGACTGAGAATTGAACTAGTGACCCTTGGATTCACAAGCTGGCACTCAATTCACTGAGCCACACTAACCAGGGCCTCATAAATGTTATTGACTAATGTATTTCTTCATTTGTTAATTAATTTATGACTTTGGGTATTATTTTGTATTTTAGCATTTTTCTTATCAAAATGTGTAAGCTTATTATACACATTAAAGCATTTGTAAGCACTCCTCATTTATTTGTCTTTTGCTTGTGATGACTTTCTAAGTATGTACATTTCCATTATATAAATTTCAAAGTTACATAATAGACATTATTAAAACTTTCATTTAGGATTTTTTATAATTTTATTAAATATTTATACAATACATATATTTCATATTATTCAAGCACTTAAACTTTAATTTTTAGACTTTTTAAAACTTGATTTTATTTTATTAATACCTTTAAATTTCCCTAGCCTATTTCATTGAATAGTTCTAATGCTTCAAAGCCCTTTTTCTCATAAGTTAGATGCCTTTAATGTAATACAGTATAAAATATAATTTGTTCAGACTTCTAACTTTTCTACTAAATATGATAACAAATAATTTATATATGGTATCAAATTTATGTATCTAAAATTTATATATATTAAGGAAGTTCTTATATTTCTAATTGACATAAAATGTTGGAAAAACATTTTTGTTTTATGTATTATTTGTATTTTTCAGTTTCAAGCAACTATATTGTAGTGAACAAGGCTGTTCTTCTTATTCTCATCTAATCCCAGGAGGAAATGAATCCTGAGGCTTTTACGAGGTACATATGGTGCTGAATTTTCCTCTGAACCTGGAGTTCGCACATAAGACCTGTAGCCTCATTGAAGGAGCTGAGGAGGTGGTATGCAAGGGAGGCACAGTGGTGTAGAGACAAGCACACTGGGCATTCCAAAAGGGGTCTGAAACCTAGCATCTGATATGTTAATTTTGCTCTTAAACTTGTTTGTGTCATCCTTTGTTCAATTCTGTTTGAAACACAATGGTTGGGCAAAAATATAATGTATTAACTTCTTTTTTTATTTTTCATGTGTCCTTTCTAATTTATTTACTTAGCCTTTCCTAGGTTTATTTTTGTTTCCACATGAAGATGATCATACAATATCAGATAGTATATGTCATTTATGCCCTTCCCACACCAATGGGGGAGTCTACACCATAATGGCCTCCCTTGTGGTTTCTCCACAAGCTACCACTGTTTGCTTCTCCCTACAACTATGAATAACATTACTATTAAGAAAGCCCTTCTACGTAAATTTCCTGATAAATTCAATATTCTTACAATGGGATAGGTCAAATCTAGTGTAGCTAACTTTAATTATTTGAATATACATTAGATTTAGAACAATCTCAGAAAATATTCTGGATTTACATGGCTCTTGAATAAGAAAATCATTCAGATTATGTTTTAGTGCCAGAGAGCAAAAAAGAAGTGATCATTATTAAAAAGGGCAATTAAAATACGTGCAGCTCCAGGTGAAACTGCATTGAATGATTCATATAGTACATTAAAAATATAAATGGATGACATTAATTTATTTTCTAATTAAACATCTACTTTTGTTTTAAATTCTAGGGCCTCAGGATCACTCTTCATCCAGACCATCAGATCATTCAGAAATACATACAAATCATAACTGTAACATTAGCTTGTATCTTAGGGGTTCAGACATTTGTTACATTTATGTATGTCTAAAATAATTAACCACATATGTCACTGGATAGCACATAAAGCACAGTGTAAATTTCTATACAGTGCCTTTCAACCTTTAAATAAAATCTTTTTTCTTTTCTGATTGAGGCCATTCTTTTTTTTAATATGAAAGCAATGGTTTTAAGGTCCAGACTCTGGGTAAGAAAATGTGTACACACTGGGATATGTGCACGTTTATTTATGGCAACTGAAATAGCTGTTTTCTGCAATGTTTTGCAGCAGCACAAGAAGCTGTGACCCTCATGGCAGTTCCTTGCTCTGAAACCGGGAGTAAATGTGTAGCTAGTAACACCTAATCACACGCATTCCTAGAGGTGGAGTTGTTTGTTTCTCATCCTGTCAGGTTGGATTACTTGGTGAACTCAAAAGAGTTTAAATGTGCCTTGGAGCAATAAAACAATTCAAATTCTAACCTATGATTGAACTCCACAGGGCAAAGAGGAAAAGATGCATGGGTAATGTGGTTGTGGCAGAAGGAGAACAGGGCAAGTGCACCACAGTGATTCAGTATTCAGCCGTGATGTACAACACACAGGGAAACTTGAACCATACTTGAAACACCGGGTAGCGTTACTGTTCAGCACACTGAAACTACTTACGCTAAGAAAAAAGAAGACATATTTCTTACGGGGCCCAAGTCCTTCCATCTCCCCAGAGTAATTAGAAACATTTTCGTTTGGATGAGAGAAGTCAGAAGGAAGCATGTCCACACATTTATTCCTCAGCATTGGTCTGTTTCGCAAGGCCCTAATCTGGCTGAAAGAATTTAATGTTAACCAAATCTTATACTGGGGAATGCATCAGTTTCCTGTTGCTTCTGTAATAAATTACCATAAATCTGGTGATTTATTCACTTACTGTCTTACAGTCCTGGAGGTCACGGTATGAAATGGGTCTTATTTGCTAAAATAGGAGTATGGGTAGGGCTGCATTCCTTCTGGGGGAGCTGGGGAAGGTTGGTATCTTGCATTTTCTCAGTTTTTAGAGCTCCCCCCCTCCCCACCCCCACACATTCCTTGGCAAATGGTGCTTTTCCATCTTTAAAGCATGCAAAGGTGGGTCAGATCACTCCCACTTCTGCTTCTGTTTACATCTCCTCTGACTCTGTCTCTCTTGCTCCCTCTTCTCACTTATGAGGACCCTTGAGATTACATAGTGCTTCACAGATAATCCAGAATAATCTCCCCACTTCAAAAATCACGTCTTCCAAGACTCTTTTAGCAAGTTAAATAATAAAGTAGGTAAATAAAGTAGAATAACATATTTATAGGGCCTCTGGATTAGGACACAAACACTTTTGGGGTCTGTTATTTCGCCTTTGCCAGGGTGGTCCATATTCCACATGTAGGAAACAGCTGCACAGAGTTGAAGTGACCTGTCACTTAGCCTTTAATTCTTGAAGCCTGAAATCTGTGTGACTGTATTACCCTTGTTTTTTCTACCCTGCAATGCTTCATGCCTGTGGTGCTCTGGTCAAACCCAATTCTGTATCTCAATTTTCTACAGCATCCTTGGGCAGTCTTAGAATCTGCAGTGTGACTGAAAGGTGTAGGTAATGATTTTTATTCCTATAAACTCATAATGAAATTGAATGTGAAACATTAGATTGCATAAATACAAATTAATAACTGTATTTCTCATGCCTTGGTTTCTTAAAATAGTTAAAATTAACATTGAATTTATAATATAGGAGCTGTTCTTAGTCTGCAAAATTAGGAAATCATAACATTTTTCTGTTTTTATCAAGAACATAAGATACAACTATAGTGCCACATAATACACATTTTGAACTGTAAGAATTAAAAGGAATAAATTATGATAAAAAAGGAAGGATTTATTTCTCCTAGATAAATTGTGGGTTTCCATGATACCTAATACATTTTTAAAACAATCATGATAAGTTCTAAACTTAACCTCCAGTTTATCGAGATAAAGTACTATGGCAAAATGTAATGCACTATATATGTTATGGATGTACCTGCTGTATGTGTTCTTTGCTTAACTTATTATTAAGGATGAATACATCTGAAAAAATAAGAAGTATTTAGGAAAATCTTTTGCTCTACACTGAAACTTATACAAGATTGGGCAAAAGTAGTTTTACTGTTACGAGTGATATTCTTTAGAGTTAATAAAATTGTTGCAATAATCATAGCCTGCTTGTCTTTTTCCGTACAACCCCCCCCAAAAAAAAACTTACTTGTGTTTATGTGTACATAGACTAAAATGGTGTTTTAAATAATAAATTGTACTAGTTGTATGATATATGCCACTGATATCTTGGTAAGAATTGCATTGAATCTATAGATTGTTTTGGGTAGTATAGAAATTTTAATGATGTTCATTCTTCCTATCCATAAATACGTTATATGATTTAACTTATTTGTATCTTTGTCAATTTCTTTCAGCATCTTATAATTTTCTGAGTACAAATTTTTACATGATTGATTAAATTTATTCCTATTTTTTGAAGCAATTTTAAATGGGATTGTTTTCCTAGTTTTTCTTTCTGATAGGACATTATTGGTGTATAAATATGCAACTGATTTTTAAATATTTATTTTATACCCTGTTATTTAATTGAATTTATTTATTAGTTCTAGTGGTTTTTTGCTGGAATCTGTAGGTTTCTCTATGTACAGTATCACATCATCTGCAAATAATGACAGTTTTACTTCTTCCTTTCCAGTTAGGACCCCTTTTATTTATTCTTCTTGTCTGATTGTTGTGGCTAGGACTTCCACTATTATATTGAATAAGAATGGTGAAAGCAGACATCCATATCTTACTCCTGATCTTAAGATAAACAGTTTTTTATTTTGCTAACTGAGTATGATGTTGACTTCGCATTTGTCATTTATGGCCTTTATTATGTTGAGGTATGTTCCATCTATTCCCATTTTGCTTAGAATTTTGATCATAAATGGGTGCTGGATTTTGTCAAGTGCTTTTGTTTATCTATTGATATAATAATGTTATTTTTTAGTTGCTCTATTACAGTTGTCCCAATTTTTCCCTATTGCTCTCCCATGCCCTGCCCTCCCCCCACTCCCACAGTCAACCTCCACCCTGTTGTCTATGTTCATGGGTCATTTATACTTGCTATTTAACTAGACCCTTCCCCTTCTTTCCTCCCTTATCCTCCTCCTCCCTCCCATCTGGTCCCTGTCATTTTGTTCCTTGTTTCTGTGCCAGTGGTTCTATTTTGCTCATTTGTTTGTTTTGTTCAGTAGGTTCCTGTTATAAGTGAGATCACACGGTATTTGTCTTTCACCACCTGGCTATTTCACTCAGCACAATACTCTCCAGTTCCATCCACACTATTGTGAAAGGTAGGAGCTCCTTCTTCCTTTCTGTTGCATAGTACTCCATAGTGTAAATGTACTACAGTTTTTTGATCCACTCACTTACTGATGGGCACTTAAGCTGTTTCCAGCACTTGG
This sequence comes from Tonatia bakeri, assembly GCA_004024845.1. NCBI lineage: Eukaryota > Metazoa > Chordata > Mammalia > Chiroptera > Phyllostomidae > Tonatia > Tonatia bakeri. Next base: position 8,460 of record PVIA01010347.1, on the reverse strand, counting down.
CTATTGTAAATTGTGCTGCTATGAACATCGAGATGCATAGGCTATTTTGAGTTGGTGTTTCAGGATTGTCAGGGTTTAATTCCAGCAGTGGAATTGCTGGGTCAAAGGACGGTTCCATTTTTAGTTATTTGAGGAAATTCCATACAGTTTTTATCCTTCATTTTGTTTATGTGGTATATAACTTTTACTGATTTGCAGATATTGTACCCCCTTACATCTCTGGAATAAATCCCACTTGATCACAGTGCATGATCTTTTGAATGGGTTTTGGATCTCGTTTGCTGATATTATGTTGAGGATTTTAGCATCCATGTGCATCAAGGATTTCAGACCATTATTTTCTTCATTTGTGTCTTTATCAATTTTTGGAATTAGAGTAATTCTGGTCTAGTAAGAAGAACTTGGAAGTTTCCCTCAGCTTAAATTATATGGCAATGTTCGAGAAGGATAGATGTTAGTTCTATTTAAGTGTTTGGTAAAATTCACTTGTGAATCCATCTGGCTCAGAACTATTTTTTTAGTGGGAGTTTTATTACTTCTTCAATTTTACTACTTGTAATTGGTCTATTCAGATTCTCTGATTCTTCCTGTCTTATTTTTGGAAGATTGTATGTTTCTAGGAACTTACCATTTTGTCCAGATTATCCAATTTGTTGGTTTATAGTTGATCACAATAATTTCCTACAATACTTTGGTTTAGTATTTACTCCTCCTCTTTCATTTATTCGTGCCTTCTCTGTTTATATTTTTTAAGATTTTATTTATTTATTTATTTTTAGAGAGATGGGAAGGAAGGGAGAGAAACATTGATGTGTGAGAGATACATTAAATGGTTGCCTCTCACATACCCCCAACCAGGGTCCTGGTCCTCAACCCAGGCATGTGCCCTGACTAGGAATTGAACCAACAATCCTTTGGTTCACAGGTTGGTGCTCAATCAACTGAGTCACACCAGCCAGGGCACTTTTTCTTTCCTTTATGAGTCTGGTTAAAAGTTTGTCAATCTTGCTTGTCTTTTCAAAGAATCTGCTCTTAGATTCATTAATCTTTAGTATTGCTTTATTTTTTAGGTGTGTTTGTTTATTTCTGTTCTGATCTTTATTATTGCCTTTATTCTACTAACTGAGCTTTGTTTATAGTTCTTCTCCAAGTTCCTTTGAGTGTAAAGTTAGATTATTTGAATTTTTCATGTTTCTTGAGGTAGAACTGTAATGCTATAATTTCCCTCTTAGGATTGCTTTTGCTGTATCCCATAGATTTTGTATTGTTGTGCTCTCATTTCCATTTGTTTGAAGGTGTCTTTTGATTTCTTCCTTGATCTCACTGTTAACCGAGTCATTGTTTAGTAACATGTTATTTAACCTCTATGAATTTTTGTATTTTGTTTTTCCTTATGGTTGATTTCAAGTTTTATACCATTATGGTCAAGGAAGATGCTTGATGTAATTTCTTTTTTTTTTCAGAGAATTTTATTATTGTTGTTGTTGTCTATTACAGTTGTCCCCATTTCCCCCATTACTCTCCCCTACCCTACCCACCACTCACCTTCCTTTCAATCCTCCCGCCCCCTTGACTTTGTCCATGGGTCCTTTATACATGTTTCTTCATTTGATCCTTCCCCTTCTTTGCCCCACTATCTCCTTCTCACCTCCCCTCTGGTTATTGTCAGTTTGTTCTTTATTTCCATGCCTCTGGTTCTATTTTTCTTGCTTTTTTATTTTATTGACTTAGGTTGCACTTATAGGTGAGATTATACAATATTTGTCTTTTACAGCCTGGCTTATTTCTTTTCCCATAATGCACTCCAGTTCCATCCATGGTGTTGCGAATGGCAGGAGTTCCTTCTTTCTTTCTGCTGTGGAGTATTCCATTGTATAAATGAACCACAGATTTTTAATCCACTCATTTACTGACAGGCACTTAGGCTGTTTCAAGCACTGAGCTATTGTAAATCCCCTTGAATTTATTGATATTTGTTTTGTGTAATAACATGTGGTCTATCCTAGAAAATGTCCCATGTGCATTTGAAAATAATATATATTATGCTGCATTTAGAGGAAATGCTCTTAACATATCAATTAAATCCATCTGTTCTAATGTGTCATTTAAGGCTACTGTTTTCTTGTTGATTTTCTGTTTGCAAATCTATTCACTGATGTCAATGGGGTGTTAAATTTCCCTACTCTGGCTCTGATTTCTTCCTTGAATTCCAAAAAGATTTGCTTTACATATTCAGGTGTCCTATTTGGGGTACACAAATGTTTACAAAGGTTATATCCTCCTATTGGATTGCTCCCTTTATCATTATGTGGTGTCCTTTTCTGTTTCTCACTATAGCCTTTGTTTTAAAGTCTGTTTTGTCAGATATAGGTATTGTTACCCCAGCTTTTTTAAAATTTTGATTTGCATAAAATATTTTCCAACCCTTTACTTCCAGTCTGTGTGTATCTTTTGTCCTGAGGTGGGTCCCTTGTAGACAGCATATGTATGGATCTCATTTTCTTACCCGTTCATGCTGCCTTATTCCAAAAATGTATATGGAACCACAAAAGATCCCAACTAGTCACAGCAATCTTGAGAAAGAATAAAGTTGGAGGAATCACACTACCTAATACAAAACTACACTACAAGTCCATAGTAATCAAAACAACATGGTCCTGGCATAAAAAACAGAACTGTAGATTAATGGAACAGATTAGAGAGCCCATAAATAAATTCACACCTGTATGGTTAAGTAATATTTGATAAATGATGCAAAAACATGCAATGGGGATGCCATGGCTGCTGTGGCTCAGTGGAGTCAGTGCCTGCCTGTGAACTGTAAAGTCAACAGTTAAAGTCCTAGGCAGGGCACATGCCTGGATTGTAGGCCAGGTCTCCCACTGGGGACATGACAGGCAATCTACTGATATTTCTCTCACACATCAATGTTTTTCCCTTTTATCTCCCTCCATCCCTTCCTCTCTAAAAATAAATAAATAAAATCTTAAAAAATATAATGGGGTAAAAATATTCTATTTCATAAGTGATATTGAGAAAATAAGACAGATACATGCAAAAAAATGGAACTAAACTACCTTCTTACCCTATACATGGGAATAAACTCAAAATGTTTTAAAGACTTAAATACTAGGCTCAAAACAATAAAAATCATAGGAGAAATATCTCAGACATTTTTGCAGCAATTTTTTTTCTGCTATATATTCTCAGGCAGAGGAAAGGAATGGAACTACAATGAACTAAAAAGCTTCTGCAGAGCAAGGAAAAACACCAACAAAGTAAAAATAAAACCCACTAAATGGGAGACTATATTTGCTGGTATATCTGATACTGATTATCATTCAAAATATATAAAGATTTGTAAAACTTGATACCCCAAAAAAGGAAAAAAGTCCCATTAAATAATATGTAAAGGATCTGAATACACTTCTCCAAAAGAGACATGCAGATACCAAAAAATATATGAAAATATGTCCAATGTCACTAATCATTAGAGAAATGGAAATTAAAATCACAATGAAATATCACTCCATACCTGTCAGAATCACTATCATCAATAAATCAATAAATGACGAGCATTGGCAAGAATGTGGAGAAAAGGGAACAGTCATGCACTGTTGGTGGGAATGCAAATCAGTACAGTCACTGTGGAAAGGCTTATTGGTTACCACAAAAAATTAAAAATGGAACTGTCTTATGACCCAGTGATTCCACTTCTGGGAATATATCCAAAAAAACTTAAATATGCTAATTCAAAAAATACACTTAATAATGTTAAATTCACCATTCAAATTGGAATAATTTTGATGTAAATGTTTAGTTTATTGCTTATAATTTGTTATGCTGTCTAATTTTATGAAAATTTTTGAATATTTGAGTAAGAAAAACTTGTTTTTTAAGAAAGTGTGAATTTTAGTTTTTATTTATTATTTTGTACATCTTTATTATACTGGAATAAAAGCAACATTTTCCAAATTCAGAGGAAATATAATACCTACGATATTTGAAATGAGCAATGTGGCTACATTAAGAAGCACAATGGATAGAGTTTACTAGGTGATAATGTTTTAGAATAGATTCAGATAATCTAATTAAAGATCTACTTTTACCTAATCAATATGAATTGGTTTGATTTCACTCATCCTTAGTTGTAAATTATGCTGATTAATCAATTCAGGAGGAAAAAAAAATATATGGTACAAGAATCCTTATCTTATATTGGGTTATACAACACTAGTTCTTTGGAGGATTAACAGGTGCATATTTCTTTCTGTTTCCAGATTGTATGCATTAAACTTTTATTTTGTCCAGGATGTGATGCTGAGAGTAAACTATTCAAGAATGTGGGCAGTCCATAACAAACCTGGAAATTGGTGGCAAATAGTATATAAGCAAAAGAAGGAAATAGGACCGGATTAGATAATTTACTGCTGTCACCTAACTTTAAAACTTCTCTTTTTCCAACAGCACTGTTCAACACTCAATAAATATGTTGACTATATTTATCTGGAAATAATATTTAACACAATGAAACTTTTTCACAATAGGATCATCAAACATAAAGTCCAAATTATTATTGTGTTTCTTTTCTCCATAATCCATTGAGTCCTTTTTGCACATATTTAAAAATCTAATTCTTTTTTTATACTAAGTTATGATACATACCTTAGGCCTCATTACCTGTCTTGCCTCCCCTCCCGGCATTTGTCACCTGCTTCGTTACCCACTCACGCCAGCTTGCTTCCTTGTATTCTACAACAGCAAACACAGTGCGCTCAGCACCTTTACACTCTTCATTTTGTGCTTGGAATTTTCTGCTCACATGGATACCTTATGTCTATTGAAGTCTGAATTCAAACACTACCTTTTCAGTGAGATTTTCTCCAGCCTCTATCAAATGGGAAATAAAAAAAAAGGTAGTGCCGTTCCATCTCAGACTATCACTGTTACTCTGGTTTTCTTCATAGCATCAGGTCTGGTTACATAATTTTCAGGGTCCAGTGAAAAATAAAAACATAAGAACCCTTTTTCAAAACACTATAAAAATTTTATTTTTTATTATGAAAAACAAATCATTTCCATTTTAATGGAAAACAGAAATAATTTCCTATTTTATTTTATTTTACTTATTATTTAAGCTGTTACAGTCGTTCCCACTTTTCTCCTATCCCCTCCCTCACCCAGCCCCACACTTTCTTTACCCCGAACCAATCCCCACATAGTGCTTGTCCATGGGCTATGCATAAACGTTCTTTGGTTAACCCCTTCACCATCTGTCATTCTGTCTCCACCTTTCCAGCACTGTCAGTCTGTTCTGTGTATCCAAGCTTCTGTTACAGTCTTGTTCATTAGTTTATTGTGTTCTTCAGATTCTGCATATAAGTGAGATCATGTGGTATGTTTCCTTCACTGGCTGTCTTAATTCACTTAGCATAATTTTCTCCAGGTCCATCCAATTTAATACAGTGAGAGCAGTGCATTAAACCAAGGTCTTTCTAAATGCAGTTTCCTTTGTAACTGCACAGGTTGCAAATCAATGAAGCCAGCCCTTTATAGCAGTTCTTGCCACTTGAAATTAACCTCTAAAAAATTGTGTTTGTTTAACCTGATTCCTCTGTTAGAATATACACTCTGCATAGCTTAGGTCATAACTGACTGTTGACTGTTACATTTCACATATTTAGACTAAACCCTGACACATAAAAAAGCAAAATTAAATATTTCCTGAACAAACAAATAAAGATAATCAGGGAGGGAGGGAGAGAGAGAATGAGAGAGAGAAATCCTATCTTCTTCAGCCTTTTTATTCTATTTAGGCCTTCAGTGGATTGGATAGGCCCATCTACATTAGGGAGAACAATTGGCTTTTCTCAGTCTAGTAATTCAAATGTTAATCTCACCCAGAAACACTCTCACAGAAAACCCCAGAATAATATTTAATAACATGTCTGTGCACCTGTAGGGTAAACAAAGTCAGTCTGGCTCCCTCACCCAGATGTCTGGAAACTAGGATAAGCTGTGTTCTCACAGCCTTGAGACTGGGTCTGACAAAAGATTACTACAGCCTTGAGTGAACTCGCATTTTGCTATATTATGCAATATTTTGACTCCCTGTTGGCTTTGGGTGCATTTAGTATATAAGGGGGTTAACGGATTCCCACTGCAGGACACATAGCTTGTAGTGTGTGTGGATCACCCACCCTTGCATGAAGGCATATCAGACATCCCCACGGCTCCCCATATGTTCTTCTGTTTGCCCAAATCCTCCTGGAACCTGTCTGGCCTTGACAGGCTGCTGTTGGCACCATTGGCAGAATTTGTGGCAGAACAGTATGGAATCGGCACCTCCCCCAGGGGGGTGTGGATGGGTGCCCACGCACCTGGTGGCTTGGCCTTCCACCCCAGGACTGGCCCAATGTCAGTGGTACACCCAACACCATAGAGAAGACCCTGCGGGCTGTCTGGGAAGACTCTAGAAAAGCCCAGCACCCATGTGGCTGTGGGGGCTGTGGGCTGGGTGTTTATTTCAGCTTTGTGAGCTGAGATGAAGACTGCATTTCATGATGAAGTGAAGTTCCACGAGCCCCAAGAGGGAGCGGAAGCCCTGAAGGCTAAAGAAGAGGAGACTGCACTTCCCCATGCAGCAGTGACCTGAACACCAAGGCAGGAAGCAAGCCTGGTCCCGGCGGGTGTGGTTCAGCGGATTGAGGGTAGGCCTGAAAAACAAAGGGTCACAGATTGGATTCCCAGTAAGGGCACATACTTGAGTTGTAAGCCAGGTCCCTAGTAGGGGGCACACAAGAGGCAACCACACATTGATATTTCTCTCTCTCTCTCTTTCTTCCTCCCTTCCCCTTCTCTAAAAATAAACAAAATATTTAAAAAGGAAGAAAGAAATCTTTCCACACTCTAATCTGTGCCCTGGGAAAAAGCCTTAGATCAGAGGAGCTATAAAGATACCCCTCCCCAATCTTAAGGAGCGATCCATGGGAAAAGGTGGAGGGTAAAGGAACTGATTCACTGCGGGCTCGCCTAGTAATAATATAGCAAATGAAATCACAGCAGCCTGTGGAAGCTGGGGGAACTCTCCAGCCCTGCACAGACTTGGAATAAAGTCGAGGAGAGTTAACTGGGCTGGAGGACTGCGGCCCAGGCCGGGTCCTCTGACCACTGGGACACCAGCACCCCTGAACACTCTGCTCCTGGCATGATCGTGGAAGCAGGCTGCAGCAGGCCCAGAATCCTTTGGTGACATGCTTCTTCCGCCTTTGGAATTTAGAGGTGGGTAATACTGTGTGCACTATTCCCTGCTACTCCCTTGAGCAGAGCCTGTGCCTGGTTCATTCTGCATGCCCCTGTGCAGGGGCACCTACTCCGGAGAAGGGAACGAGGGACTTGTGGTGGTGGTGGGCTCTGAGCCTGCGGAGTGGTAGAAGCCACAGCAATGCTGCCACAGATGCAGGTGAGTGTGGTGCCCATCAGCGAGGCCCCAGAAGAAAAAGGCTGCAGTGATGACAAGGCGACCTTAAGGGATGTAGCAGCAGTGTCAGCAGCTGGTGCAGGCTGAGCAAACACAGGAGATGTGCAGACACTGCTGCCAGGGCCTGAATGCACTGGTGGAAGACGTGGCCACAGGAAGGGCCGGAGCCCAAAGCAAGTGCAGGTATCCAGACAAGGGTGCTGCTCAAGTGCAAGCTCCATGTGCAGGCCTAAATCATCTGTCCAAACCCCAGGAATATAATCCGAGAGGCCCATCCTGTGCATTTGGAGGACCATTTGGCTGTGCCAACCTCCAGAGAAGAGGAAGGAAATATCCTTTGAAAAATTAAATACAGGAAAGGGCTGAGAAATCCATCTATAGGGGAAAGGGGGGGACCAGAAGGGCAACTGTGCCCAGGTAAGTACATTGTTTAAGCATCCCCCATTCCTGAATGTACCCTGGGCCCTTTGTGGTGGCCTGTTAAGGCTCTTTGCAGGAAAATGCTGAGCCTCCTCCTCCCACCCATTCAGTTGCTGTCCCCACAAATGTGACTTCAGTTTAACAGACACAATCTGGCTTAATACTCTAGTAGGTCAGAGTAGGCAGTGGGCAGAACTGTGTGCCATGTGACTGATGGCTGCCAGTGAAGCACCACCTCAGACTATTTGCACAGATAGTTGGTGATGTACCTGAAGCTAACGTTGTGGATCTCTACATGACATGCAAATAAATTAATGGTGATGCGTAGGCCATTATGGAGGCAGGCTGTATGGCAAGACCCCTGGGAATTAGGCCACCAGAAGCACACCACTGTATAACCTGTGTGCCACAGCTGCCACCCCCTATGCCTCAGTGGCTGACCAATCAGTGTGCTGAATCTGCACTGAAATCCCTGTGAGCATGTCTCCAGCCTCCCATGGCACATCTCTCCAGCTTCTGTCTCAAATTGGACTTGGCTTCAGAGCCATGGGAACAGTGCA
>PVIA01010346.1:0-52591 GCA_004024845.1 Tonatia bakeri | reverse complement strand
CGGGCGGGCGGTGGGTGGGGGGGTGGTGGGGGGGCCAGAGCCACAGGATGGCTTCCCCTCTGAGGGACGAGGAGGAGGAGGAGGAGGAGATGGTGGTGTCGGAGGAGGAAGAAGAGGAGGAAGAAGAGGGCGACGAGGAGGAGGAGGAGGTGGAGGCGGCCGACGATGACTATGAGGACGACGACGAGGGAATACTCGGGCGCGGGCCGGGCCACGACCGGGGCCGGGACCGCCACAGCCCCCCCGACTGCCACCTCTTCCCGCCGCCGCCGCCGCCCCCACCGCCGCCGCCGCCCCCGCCGCCAGGTAAGCGGCCGCCCGACTCACCCCCCACCCCAGCCCGAGTGGGAGCCGCCGGCGCGCGAGGCCGGGCGGGGGCGAGGCACCCACCGCGCGGCCGAACCGAGGCGAATCCGGGATGCGTAACGCCGTCTCGGGCCCGTCACCCGCGACGGTTCGGGCGGTCCGAGCGGTCCCCGCGGGCAGCGGCGGCGGCCGCGGGGCCGGGCCTCCTCCCCTCCCCCGCCGCACCCCTCCTCCGCCGCCGCTGCCGCCGCCGCCCCGGCTGGAGAGTGCTGGGCGCGAGCTGCGCGCGCGGACCGGGCCACTCGGTCGCGGCTTTCGGGGGAGGAGGAGGAGGAGATATTTTTTTTTACCCTCGGCGGGGAGGGGGTAGGCAGGAAACGGCCAAGGCGAAGCCAGGGCCCCCTCCTTGGCCGAACGAGGGACCGCGGAGACCCTGGCGGCCGGACGGCGGCGTGGGGGAGGGGCGCGTGGGGGAGGGGCGGCCGCGCGGGCACCCCTCGGGCGCCGGCCCGGGTGGGGTTGAACTGAGGTAAAGTGGGGTTTCTGCGTGTGGAGCGGACCGCGGCTCTAACCCTCTCCCCTCAGGAGTTGGGAAGGCAGGGGAAGCGGTGTCCATCGGACCCCCACCTGCGGGGACTTCTGTGCCCGCCAACTCAGGGGCGTGCGGTGGGGGAGGGGTCGTGTGAATGTTTGTGGGCGGCTGAGCACTGGGGCAGGTGGTGGCCACACTCCACGCAGACCACTTCCTGGAATCACTTGCTCCTACCCCTGCTCCCCACAGCTCGTCATAGGGGGAGCAGGCACCTAGAATTGGGAAACCAGATGCCCCCAGTTCCACCTCCTTTATCTCTCTTTTGCTCTGGGCTCTTTTGTGTCAAGTGCGCCTCCCCCTTCCACCCCCCCGCCCCATGACCCTGTCAGTCTGGGGTGGCCGAGCTGCCCAGCTGTGACTCTCACGTGGCTGCCATTCACTGTCACTCACTGTCGCTGAAACCACCCACACCCTGACCACTTTGGGGGGTGTAAACTGCCCACCCAGCTGTTCTGCAGCTTGACCATCACTCAGCACTCCTTCCTGGGGATGACAAGTCCCTGGCGCACTCTGAGCAGTTCCTCCAGTTGTGGAGGGGACAAAATGCTGCGTCGCACCAGGGGCCCAGCAATGGCCCCACTCAGACCACCCTCCTAGTGAGGTTATTTCTAGTCTTCTTTAGGATAGGCGGGCATCTTTGGGGTGTTCACCCTCTGCTTGGGTAATGAAAGGGGATATCCACACCCCAAGCCTCTTGGTGCCATGCAGCACGAATGCACCAAACTTAAAAACGTCTAACATGTTCTTTGTAAAAGTGTCACATTGATCTGTGTGGTTTATCTGTGTGAGGTGCTTTATTAGGAGGGCGGAGGATGGTGTCTGATGGAAATAAGGATAAAGCCCCCTCCACCACCACCAGGTTTCTCTGGAAAAAAAAAGTTTTTAGAAAGTTACGCCAGTGAGCCCATTGATTTGCAGGAGGGAAAAGGAATAAAGAACTGTAGGGAGGGAGGATGCCAGAAAAACAGCCTGAGGGGCTAAAAAAAGGGAAAGAAAGGATGTGGGGTTATGTTAGGGGATTGGCAGCTGTCACCTATTTGCATTTCGAGCTTGGAATGTGGTATTTGGGTGTCTTTGATTCCAGATTTAGGTATGTGAGAGAGGAGCACTAAAGAATCTGAGGTTGAGAAGGGTCTTTGTGTCAATACTCCCTCCCCTTTTTCTCTTTGCTTTCTGAATAGATCAGAGGAAACATAAAATGTTTTAAAAATTTCTTATTTAAAGTGAAAACCCACCTCCTCTGTCTCCCAGGGCAATTTTATCTCCCTTTTAGCCCTTCCAGTGAAATGAGTGACCCAGATACACCCCTTAGATGACTTTCGGAGGTAAAACTTTGGGAAAATATTTGTAGTCTGTTCATTATTTGTCTCCGTAAGTGTGGGCTAAATAACCCTTCTCTAAGGAAATTTGTTTGGACTGCTCTCCCTCATCCTTTTATAGAATGTGAATTTGTGCGTATTAGAGATCTCTGTTGTTTTTCATTTTCACTGCTTTGATTCTCACCATTTTGTTTTACATTCTTACCGAAGACCAATTTTATCCCTTCCCCCCTCTTCAGTCTCCTTACATTGTTAAACGTTTAAAATAATAGCACTCCGTATTGATGGGGGAAGGGAGAAGGAAGCCCAAAACTCATTTCTTCTCTCTCTCCCCCTTCTGGCAAGTCTAGAGAAATAATATAACATAATATATAGATGTGATTCCTTGGGGGTGGGGGTGGGGAATGATTGTGGGTGGTGCGGAAAATTCTGGTAGTTTCTTTGCAAAAGGTCTGAAGATACAAACCCACCCCCTGCATGCAATACGCATGTGCAGCAGGCCTATTATGGTGGTTCGTTGTGGGGGAAGGAGGGGAATTTGAGAAAAAAATAAATATATGTGTGAGAGATTGATGGTGAGATTAGAAGAAGAGGGGCGGGCGGGAGGCAAGGCTTGCTGCGAGACTCCTCCTGCTTTCTCTGGCTGCCAGGCTCCGCCTTTCGCTCTTCGCCCGCCCTCCTCCTGCGCCGTCTTCCCGAGATCTGAGCCGGGCCTGTGGGAGCGTCTGGGCTCCAGGCCAGCATTGAGTGGCTGGTGAGACAGAGGTTGGGATTTAGATTTGCCTTATTGCCCTCCCTTTCCTTTCCTCGCCATTCTGCTTAGCCTCTCCCACCACCGTCGTCTTCCCAAGTTCGGAAACCTCCTGCTGTGGTGGGAAGTGGATTTAACTGGCTGCGAGGTCTCAGGGCTTGTGTCCCACCCCGGGCTAGTGGTGACCCAGGCGGTTTCCCTGATCCTTAGCCAGTTGGCCTGCTCTTGCCACTCTCGGGGCAGCCCGGTTTCCATATTCATAATAATCTAAGCCGCTGGGGTTAGGGAGAGCTGGCTGCTGAGGCCTGGCGTCTTACTGACTTCCTATTTCCTATTAGTGTTTTCACTTTGCTTTCCCCCACGGAGGGGGGCGAGGTCGCTTTCTGCAGGCACCTCCCCTCCCCCCATCCCAGAGTGTCTTCCTGCAGGAGAGGACACAGGATGCAGCAGTTATGAGAAATAACATTGAAGGGATTCTGAGGCAATGGAAACTGAGGCCTCAGGCGTTAATTGCGGCTAATTTTCCCTTGGCTGTTGTGGGAGAAAGGATTGTGTGTCCTAGAGCAAGGGGCTGGGCCAAGCCCAGGCTTTCGCCTTCTTCAACAGCCATCTCTGCCAGAGCAAGACAGGTCTGGCTGGTTAGTCTAGTGCTTGCTGTGGGAGGGAAGCCAATCAGGGCTCCATGTCTTGTGTGGCATCAGTGTCTTCCTCTGCATGGAGTAACTCTCTGTCTCCTAAGTCTCCACAGACTGGTGGGGGTCGTGGAGAATGGGGCAATGGGGACATCAGGGAAGAACCAGCCCTGATCTCTAAAAGACATTTGGAAAGTTAGGGACCTAGCCCGCTGCAAGCAGCTATAGACTGCCCTTGATTTGTGCTCATCAGTGTGAGAGTATGCTTGTGCATTTGAGAATATATATGTAGGATGTGTCTATGTCTATATCTTTGTCTGGGTCTCCCATACTGTTTATATATGAATGGTCAGGATGTCTGGAACTAAATTTGGAAATGAAGGGTGAAGCCAAGGGACAAAGGATAGGGCCCCAGAGTTCTCAAAGGGAGCAGGGATATAGAAATAGATTAGAAAGCAGATTCCGGGCTGCTTGGGAGGAGGATAATTAGGTAATTGTGGAAACTTCCTACTGTTGGGTTAGAGTGCAATGAAGGAGCCAGACACTGTGATCCTGTGGGCCAGAAGTGAAAATGACCAGCTGAGAATTTCTTTTCCTCCAGGGCAGGGTTGGGGGTGACAGGAGGCTGGGTGATCATCTGCAGAAATATAGAGGCTTGTCTCTTTGTAAAAAGTATGTCAGATCTCCACGGTGTTAGTGTGAGAACCCAGGTGTCCACCTTTGGCTCTCCCTTCTCAGCATCTGGCTTAGGGAGCTGCCAGCTTGTGTCTCCCCACTCCAAGTGTTGGGGTCAGGCCAGGCCAGCAGCTGGGCATGGCTTCCCTAGTTTCTGGGCAAGATGCCAGCTGGCTAAGTGAGGTTCGGGAAGTCAGGAGGAGCCCTGGCGGCGACTGAAAGGACCTGCCACAGTTAGAGCCCATGACCTAGAGCTTGGTCCCTTGTTAGTAGGAGGGGAGAGAAGGGAGTGGTTTGGCTGCTCTTTCCTTCTGACCCCTGACCTCCCATTCAGAACCAGAGCATCCCACAGTACTTGAAAGACTCTCTGCATCTAGTGAAGGGGGGTCAAGGTATGGAGGAGTTAATGCTGGAGTTCCTAGACAGTGGGAAGTAGGAACTGAGGAAGTAAGGAAGGGAGAGATGGAGAGGTGGCATAGACTGGGAACCTAGAAGCTTAGGTTTTCTGGTGTTCTCTGCTCCAAAGATAAGGATGACATTCGGCTGCTACCTTCAGCATTGGGTGTGAAGAAGAGAAAACGAGGACCCAAGAAACAGAAGGAGAACAAACCAGGAAAACCCCGAAAACGCAAGAAGCTTGTAAGTGTTAAGGACTCCTGTCTCCATAGTAACACTCAGCAGACCCATTCCCAGAGACCTAAATGTTTTCGGGTCCTAATTACCAGTTGTGGGGGGATCCTGAAGTGAGGGAAGCCTGACTTCCCCTCCCTGCTCTTGCTGGCCTGTATCTCATGTGTCACTCACTACAACCTAGTGAAGAGCCCAGTTTTGTATGTGACTAGCTTTAGCTGCAGAGAGAAGCAGTTGAAAGAACAGGCTCTAGAGGTAGACTGCATGCATTTGGAACCCAGCAGTATTTTGCTTTCTTGGACAATTTATTTAACTCTCTGTGCCTCAGTTCCCTCCTCCGTAAAAAAATGAAAATAAATAAAAATAAAAATAGATTACTGTCTCAAAGAATTGTTGTGAAAATTAAAAGAGATAATATGTGTTATGTGCTGAGAACAGTTCCTGGTGCATGGTAGGGCTGAAGAGATGTTATTTTTGTTTCTCTTCCTTAGGACAGTGAAGAGGAATTTGGCTCTGAGCGAGATGAGTACCGGGAGAAATCAGAGAGTGGAGGCAGTGAATATGGAACTGGACCAGGTCGGAAGCGGAGGCGGAAGCACCGAGAAAAAAAGGAGAAGAAGACAAAGCGGCGGAAAAAGGGGGAGGGAGATGGGGGGCAAAAGGTGAGTAGAATTAGAGAGTAAGGGGGAGAAATCAGTATTAAAGATAGATGTGAGGAGAAAGAGCCCCAGGGGGGATGGATCCTTAAGTGGAGAGGCTATAATAGGTGAAGGGTGGGGTTTGGGCTAGAGAATGGAATGGAAAAGGAAGCCCAAAGCCCAGGGAAGCTGGTGGGTATGTAGAGGAGCCGTGTTGGGGGCCTAGGATAACAGCTGGAGAAGCGCCCACCTCACTAAAGCCTGGTCTTTCCCAGCAGGTAGAACAGAAGTCATCAGCAACTCTGCTTCTGACCTGGGGCCTGGAGGACGTGGAGCATGTGTTCTCTGAGGAGGATTACCACACACTTACCAACTACAAAGCTTTTAGCCAGTTCATGAGGTGTGGTGGGACTGGAGAGTCCTTGAGAACAGACACTTTTTATTTGTGGGAGGCCTTGGCCCCTCTGGAATATGATAAAAGCTACGAAACTGATATCCAGAGAAATTCACAGCACATACTCACAAAATTCCACATGTAATTTTAGCGAATTCCTAGACTTCTAAGGCTCCAGGGACCCCAGTCAGGAATGGTTTGGGGGGCGCGTGTCATGGTTTGGGGGGCACGTGTCATAATGCCAGCACTAGGTTAGAAAATACTCTAGTGACAAAATATAATGAAGACTGATAGCCCTCTTGCTTCAAGCATTTGTTTCCCTTGTATGACTTCTCCCTACACTGGAGCTAAGAGATAATATCAGCATTCTCTATTTTTCTTTGCTCAGTTATCAAGTCCTCGGCCCCCACCTCAGGCCCCAGTAGTAATGGAGGACACATGGCTAGTATCAGGACCTGGGCTTCAGTGGCTCCCAAGGAGAGTATAAAATAGCAGAGTTGCTTTTTAGGGAGCAGGTACTTTAATATAGTAGTTCAGGGCTCTGGAGTCAGCCTCCTGAGGTTCAGGTCCTAGTATCATCTTGGGCAAGTTCCTTCTTTAGTCTTTGGTTTCACATTGCTAAAACAAAGATATCACAGTGTGGACCTCATAGGAGTCTTGTGGGAATTTGATGGGATAATGGATGGAAAGCCCAGTACAGTCAGTGCCTGGCTTTTAGGGAGTGTTCAATACCTGGTAACTGTCATTAGTACTATTGTCTCACCCACCTCACTGCTAAAGACAGTGCTTTTGTTAGCACCATGATCACCCATGTCCCCACAAGAGCCTGTCACCCCACTGCAGAGAAGAACAGGATGATCTGTTAAACTCCATCTGATGGGATCCTTCTTTGGGGCCCATGGAAATTGTTAGAAAATAGCAACTCATAGTATCATTGTGAGAATGAAATAAGATAATGTATATGAAAGTATTTTATGAATTGTAGTATTTAAAAGTAAAGCATTTTTATTGGTGTCATTTTCATCATTTTTTACCTTCTGTGCATTTAAGTTTTATTTTGTTTCTATTTCTTTATTGAAATACTTTTTTTAATCTTATTTTCAAAATCTCTTTATTTTCAAATTGATGTTCCTCTTTTTTTTTTTTTAAGATTTTATTTACTTTTCAAGAGGGGGAAGGAGGGAAGAAAGAGAGAAACACCAGTGTGTGAGAGAAACATCTACTGGTTGCTTCTTGCACACACACCCTCAACTGGGGACCTGGCCCACAACCCGGGCATGGGCCCTGACTGGGAATCAAACCAGCAAACTTTCAGCCTGTGGGACAACACCCAACCCACTGAGTCATACCAGTCAGGGCTGATGTTATTCTTAAGAGGACATATTTTCACCACTCAGGAATCCTAGCTTGTACATAGACTTAATTGATGAGGGGAAATGGCAGTATTCCCAGACCATCTCTGGAGAGTCCAAGTCTTCTTCTATATTTACAGGCCCCTAATTGCTAAGAAGAACCCTAAGATCCCAATGTCTAAGATGATGACCATCCTTGGGGCCAAGTGGAGAGAGTTCAGTGCCAATAACCCCTTCAAGGGGTCGGCAGCAGCTGTGGCGGCAGCGGCGGCTGCCGCAGCTGCAGCTGTAGCTGAGCAGGTGTCAGCTGCTGTCTCATCAGCCACCCCTATAGCACCTTCCGGATCCCCTGCCCTTCCACCCCCACCTGCTGCTGATATCCAGCCCCTACCCATCCGAAGAGCCAAAACCAAAGAGGGCAAAGGTAAGAAACCCTCTTCTTTGAACAACTCACCCCACTCTCCAAATTGCATGTTCTCAAGGATATTCTAGAACTCTTCTGTCTTATCAGTCCTGATTGTTGCAAGAGAAATACTTTCCAAGAAGGGGTCTCAGTGAAACCATAACCCACAGAGGAGTCCTGAGGCCCCTGTGACCTCCATTATTCCAGAATGTCATGACCTCTGCTTTTTTTCTCCTCATCTCCACTCCTCATTCAGGTCCAGGCCATAAGAGGCGAAGTAAGAGCCCCCGAGTGCCTGATGGACGCAAGAAGCTTCGGGGAAAGAAGATGGCACCACTCAAAATCAAACTAGGGCTTCTGGGTGGCAAGAGGAAGAAAGGAGGCTCAGTGAGTAGCTTCTCCCTGTTTACTCTACACTTGGGGTCCTCTCTGTTCGCTCTATACCAGGGGTGAGGGGTCAAGAGCTGGAGGTTCATACACAGGTCCATAAGGGAAGCTGGAGTGGGAGCCAGAGGCCAAGGGGAGGGGAATGGAATCAAGTTAACCTCCCTGACAGCTGTGGGGCTATGGGTAGTATATATTTCAGAGTGATGAGGGCCCTGAACCAGAAGCTGAGGAGTCAGACCTGGACAGTGGCAGTGTCCACAGTGCCTCAGGCCGGCCTGATGGCCCTGTCCGCGCCAAGAAACTAAAGAGAGGCCGGCCAGGAAGGAAAAAGAAAAAAGGTAAGAGGTGTTAGCTGTATGTGATCCTGTCAGTTTGCTTTCTTCTCATTCCTTCGTTGTCTTCCTTATTTTCAATTTTGATTTCTTTATTCAACCCTTCTCTCTCTCTCTCTCCTCCCCCAATCCCTCTTTCTTTCTCTCTGTTCCTTTGCCTCCACTGGGGTATATGACAGTTCTGGGCTGTCCTGCAGTGGCCGGGGAGGAGGAGGTTGATGGCTACGAGACGGATCACCAGGATTACTGTGAGGTGTGCCAGCAGGGTGGGGAAATTATTCTGTGTGACACCTGCCCTCGTGCCTACCACCTCGTCTGCCTTGATCCTGAGCTTGACCGGGCTCCTGAGGGCAAATGGAGCTGCCCCCACTGTGTGAGTACCTGGTGCCAACATCTTACAGCCCTCAAGGACCCACCTGTCTGTTTCCTCCTTTGTCTCAGTTGTCCTCTTCCTATGCCCAGATGGTTTATCAGTAACAGATGTTTAAATGACCAAGATTGTAGTTCGTTTCTCTCCTCATCCCTTCGCCCTCCCACATCAACATTTTTAGAAACTAATATGTCCTGTTCCTTTGTTCCCACCAGTTTTCCATCTTTGCCTCTTCTTCCAATCTCACTCCTGTTTCCTTTCTTCTGTCTCTCTGTCTCTGTGTCTGTCCTTGGCCTCCCAGGAGAAGGAGGGGGTACAGTGGGAGGCCAAGGAGGAAGAGGAAGAGTATGAAGAGGAGGGAGAGGAAGAAGGGGAGAAGGAGGAAGAAGATGATCACATGGAGTACTGCCGTGTGTGCAAGGATGGTGGGGAGCTCTTGTGCTGTGACGCTTGCATCTCCTCCTACCACATTCATTGTCTGAACCCACCCCTGCCTGACATCCCCAACGGTGAATGGCTGTGTCCCCGATGCACAGTGAGTGTACCCATCTCTCAGTGTTGACTGTCAGCCCAACTCCTTCCCCATCTCTGGGTCCCAGATGTTTAGCTCTTTTAGAGAAAACTCCCCACAATTAGCCTGTGATTCCCTGGTGGGACCCCTGATGGGTTCTTTCTGCCTTTTTCCTTCCTCCTCCTCGTGTGTGTCCATCCCATAGTGCCCTGTGCTGAAAGGCCGTGTGCAGAAGATCCTGCATTGGCGGTGGGGGGAGCCACCCGTGGCAATGCCAGCCCCCCAACAGGCCGATGGGAATCCAGATGCCCCACCTCCTCGTCCTCTTCAAGGCAGATCAGAGCGAGAATTCTTTGTCAAATGGGTAGGACTATCCTACTGGCACTGCTCCTGGGCCAAGGAGCTTCAGGTACAAGGGTCTCATCTTTCTCCCTGTCCTGTGATCCCATTTGCTGCCATTCTCACTATCTCTCACCCCTCTGTTCTCTGTTCTCTGTTCTTTCATGTATACAAACTTTGCTTTCCCTCACTTCAGGCCTGTGGTCCTCACACTGTACCTACCTCCTTAGTTTGCATATGTGGTGCTTTTGGTTTCTTGTCCTTTCTGTCCGTCTTTGTTACATTTTTTTCCCTTTAGATATAACATAGTCTTCCTTAATTCCATCTCTTTCCTTATCTATCTTTAACCATGTTTTACCTGTATTCTCAATCTGAATAAACCTATTCCCTGTCTCCTTTTGCTTACTGCATCCCCACCCACATCCTGACTCTCTTCTGTCTGTTTCATTGTATTCTCCTGCTTTGGCTTTAATTTATTATGTGTCTCATCCCACCCCTTCCATAGCTTCCTTTTCCATGCCACTTCCCCAGGTGGCTTCTTCCCGCTTCCCTTTGTTCTCTCTGGATGATGGGATTATTTCTCCCCTCCACTTCCTCTATGCTTCATCAGCTGGAAATCTTCCACTTGGTCATGTACCGAAACTACCAACGGAAGAATGACATGGATGAACCCCCACCCCTGGACTATGGCTCTGGTGAGGATGATGGGAAGAGTGACAAGCGCAAGGTGAAAGATCCGCACTATGCCGAGATGGAGGAGAAGTATTATCGTTTTGGTATCAAGCCAGAGTGGATGACTGTTCACCGCATCATCAACCACAGGTGAATTCTTGGTCCATGGGAAGGTCTTGATCCTTCCCATGGACCAAGGATATGGGGTATGCCACTCGTTGCAGTTATGGCCCCATGCTAGTAATTTGTTGACTAACCAAATAATTGGTCTATCTGAATAACTCCTGCTGTAGCTTCAGTCCTTTTGGTCCTGTTTCCTCCGTGAGGATGAGAGAAACCAGGAGCAAAGTCCAGCCCAGCACTGACTCTTTTGTCATTGTGGCCTTTAATCTCTAGTAGCATAAGAAATGACACCCGAGTCTGGGTATCAGGCATGAAAGCAAAGCATGAAAAATGTGATTCATTCAGTGTTTCTTGTATTTCTTTCTTCATGGTACTTACTACTGCCTAATGTTATAGTATATATTTATTTTTCTACTTCATTGCTGTCTTCCCCAGTAGAATATGAGCTCCATGAGAATAGAATCCTTTGTCTGTTCTGTCACTGCTGAATCACCAGTGCCTGGCATATAGTAGATGCTTAGTAAATACCGATTGAATGAACAAATGGTGTTGAAGCCTAGGGGTGTTTTTTGATAGTTGATTTTAGGAAGCCATCCTGAAAAAGCTAAGGTAGTATTTCAGCCATTCTGAACTTCCTTCTAGTGGCCAGCATTAAGGATTAGGTGAAAAATTATGTGTATTTGCTAATAGTTGTGTTTATTATGGCTTTTTCCTACTTGTGATCCACATTATTTTTCTCCTTTTGTCCCACAGTGTGGATAAAAAGGGGAATTACCACTATCTAGTAAAATGGAGGGACTTACCGTATGACCAGTCTACGTGGGAGGAAGATGAAATGAACATCCCTGAATATGAAGACCATAAGCAAAGCTACTGGAGACACCGGTGAGGGAGCCATGTCATGGGTTAGAGGGAGCCTGAGGACAGGGACAAAGCTAAACCTACAGTGTAAAATGGGGTACAGTAGGGACAGGCCTGATCTAGAACTTAGGACTTTGGGATCCTGGGCTAGGTTATCTGGGGCTAGGATTAGGGTTGGTGAAAAGGCAGCATGAGGATGAGAGATTTAACCAGAATAATGGGAAAGAGGAGGCTCAGGAGTAAGGAAGGTTAGCTGTAGAGGTGAAATCCAAGGGGTGTGAGGGTAAAAAGCCTGGGAGAAAGGAAATGGGAGAGAATGTAGGTTATGGGAAGGTGGGGATAGGTCTAGAACTGGTTTAGAAGAGTGAGAGGGGGTACTAAGGCCCAGGCCTCACTCAGGACCCACTCTTTTCCCAGAGAACTAATTATGGGAGAGGACCCCGCCCAGCCCCGCAAGTATAAGAAGAAGAAGAAGGAGTTGCAGGGTGATGGGCCTCCCAATTCTCCTACTAACGATGTAAGTCTTCTCACTTGGCCTTTCTCCCATTTCTGGAGCCATGGTGATTGAGTATTTCCCAGGGGTTACTGAAAGAATGTCCCAGAGTTTCAACGTCTTTGCATAGTAGTTCTTCCTTCAATATTCAGTCTTGTCCCAAGAGTGGCTAGGAATTTTGGCATAAGAATGGGAGAACCACTGCAGACAGCAGCACATGGGGCTCTTCAACCAGTTTCCTCCCTCACAGTGCTGCTGGCTGTTGTTTTAAGGAATGAGGGGGAGGGACTAAAGACTAGAACTTTCATGAGCTCAGGCTGGAGTGGAGGGAATTGTAATCCAACTTGGTATCAGTGCCAGGGAGGAGGGAGGAAGGAGGAGATCAAGACCAGAAGAACAGCTGACAGTTCCCATTGAGCTTTTTGACTTCTTGACTCTATAGCCTACAGTGAAATACGAGACTCAGCCGCGGTTTATCACAGCCACTGGAGGCACACTGCACATGTATCAGCTGGAAGGGTTGAACTGGCTACGCTTCTCATGGGCCCAGGGCACTGACACCATTCTGGCTGATGAGATGGGGCTGGGCAAGACCATACAAACCATCGTCTTCCTCTACTCACTCTATAAGGAGGTGCTGGATTCTAGAGCCTTTGAGGGGGATGGCCAGGCTAACACCTAGCCTGGACTGGGGAATGCGGGAGTGGAGGAGGAGAGCACAGGATGCGGGGGAGGGTGTGGCAGGCAGAGAACTGGAGTATACAACCTAGACTAATAGTTTCCTCTGCCCTCTACTCCCAGGGCCACACAAAGGGTCCCTTCCTGGTGAGTGCCCCACTCTCTACTATTATTAACTGGGAGCGGGAGTTCCAGATGTGGGCACCCAAATTCTATGTGGTGACGTACACGGGTGATAAGGACAGCCGAGCCATCATTCGTGAGAATGAGTTTTCCTTTGAAGACAATGCCATCAAAGGTGGCAAGAAAGCTTTTAAGATGAAGGTAAGCCCCTCTGCCTCACATCCTCTAAGATCTTCAAATCTGTCATTTCTTTGCCCTAACCAGGATTTCAGTTCCTTTATTCCTTACTCAGCTTTCCACCTTCTTTACCCACCCTCATGCCTCTACATTCCTCCCCTGGAGATGCAGGAGGTACTCTCAGGGGTGTGCATGGATCTGTCAATACTGGGCATGTGTTGAAAGTTTTGGGGCCATGTTCAGCGAACCCTGCATAGAGTCAGAGTTGGAGGACAGGATCACTGGCTCCCTTTGGGAATCATCATCAGGACAGGGTGTCCTGGTAAAGAAGGGGGGTGAAGGTCTAGGTACTGGGATGTCTGGTGGCAGCTGAATGGATGATGTTGTGTTGGCAGAGGGAGGCACAGGTGAAGTTCCATGTTCTCCTGACATCGTATGAGCTTATCACCATTGATCAGGCAGCACTTGGCTCTATCCGCTGGGCCTGCCTCGTGGTGGATGAGGCCCATCGACTCAAAAACAACCAGTCCAAGGTGAGTGAGATAGTCTGACCTTAGAATCTTGATGTTGTGGACTCCTACTTGCCTTAGTCCTAAAATATTTAAGTTCCAGGGACTTTTCTTTAATCCAGGAGGCAAGATGCCTGGGAAACTTCTGGGGAGAAGTTCAGGTTGGAAGAGGATGCGGACTAGGGATTTGGGGCCTCTGATCTTGAAGGAAATGGAAGCCAGAGGCAGGAAAATGTTGATACTCTGCACCAACTACTTGCTGCTGATGGGCCCTTTCTCCTGTCTTTCCTTGCCCCATTATCTAGTTTTTCAGGGTCCTCAATGGCTACAAGATAGATCATAAATTACTGCTGACAGGGACTCCATTGCAAAACAATCTGGAGGAGCTTTTCCATCTGCTGAACTTCCTTACCCCAGAGAGGTTTAAGTAAGTAGCTCCTTAGGGTAGTCTGCAAAAACGAGAGACAGAGGGGCTAAAACAAGTGGGTGGAGGATTCATCTGAAGTGAACAACAGAGCCTGAGGTCAGGGGCAAAGAACCTGACAGTTGTTCATTTTCTTGTCTCCTCCTGGCTACTAGCAACCTGGAGGGCTTCCTAGAGGAGTTTGCAGACATATCCAAAGAAGACCAGATTAAAAAACTGCATGATTTGCTGGGGCCACATATGCTGCGGAGACTCAAGGCTGATGTCTTTAAGAACATGCCAGCGAAGACAGAGCTCATTGTTCGAGTGGAGCTGAGTCCCATGCAGAAGTGAGATGCAAGGCGGGTTACCTGGTCTAGGGGTTGGGGGTTTGTTGGAAGCTTTCCAGGAGTTGGTGATCAAGCACAACATCATAATCACTTCCTTATGTCTCTTCTATACCCTCACTGGTCTTTAGGAAATACTACAAGTATATCCTGACTCGAAATTTTGAGGCCTTGAATTCACGAGGCGGTGGGAACCAAGTGTCTCTGCTTAACATCATGATGGATCTTAAGAAGTGCTGCAACCATCCATACCTCTTTCCTGTGGCTGCTATGGTAGATACAAGAGCTAGGAACTGATTAATAAATGCCTGGCTTTCTGAAAGTGGAGGAATTGAGCACAGGGCTAAATGAAGCTGGGCTGGGAGGCCAGGGGGACTGGATTTCTGAGAAGAGCAGGAATTTAAAAGGTGTGGAGACTGGATTTGGGCTTCTAGCTTCCTAGGCACAGTCAGAATACAGAGCCATGATTCCTGACTCTCTTCTCCTTTCTCCATTTTTTCAGGAGTCCCCAAAACTCCCCAGTGGGGCTTATGAGGGTGGGGCACTTATTAAGGCATCTGGAAAGCTCATGCTGCTGCAGAAGATGCTGCGGAAGCTAAAGGAGCAAGGACACAGAGTGCTCATCTTCTCACAGGTGACCCATCCCTGTAGCTCATTCTCACCATCAGACTAATCCCTTACCTCTTTCATTCCTATGCCTGCCATAGTTTGGGAAGTTAGGAGATTACACCCTTAAGAATTTCTAGTATAGCTAAGTTTCTCTTGGCTTCTGATCTCTGTTCTTTGGAAATTGTAGTTCAGCTTCTTTAAGTCAGATAGAGAGAAGGGGGAGAGGGTGAACCGTCTGCCTCTTCAAGGAGGTCTCTGGGGACTGGTACTATTTCTTAACCTTATTGGAGAGGTGAGGAGAGCACAGACCTTTTGGAAATCTGATGAAAGCTCTGGGTCCACACTCTAGGAAAGCTGCACTATTATATAATTGTGCACAGATTTTCAGGGGGCTCATAGGTTTCTTTAAAACCTTTTCATGGGTTTCAGAGAAGATGTTCTGCCTTAGGAAAAAGCAAGAAGTTTTGACAAAAATGTGGAATGAGGGAGTGTTGGGAGTGGCAAAAGCAGGGGAGATAGGAATGCAGGGGTACAGGTGTAAAGACTGGGGTTGAGAGAGAGTAAACGGGTAGTCAGAGTAGACAGGGTACACCACTGCCTCCTCATTCTGGACTCACTTCTTTTCCTTTGCTCTAGATGACCAAAATGTTAGACTTACTAGAGGACTTCCTAGACTATGAAGGCTACAAATATGAGCGCATTGATGGTGGCATCACTGGTGCCCTGAGGCAGGAGGCCATCGATAGATTCAATGGTAAGTGGGGAGATACCTTGGTCCCTGCTGTGTGTGGGAGGCCTGAGAAACCTGTGCCTAGGTGCTGGGCTGGGAGGGGCCTGGCCTGGGAGGATATTAGCTACTTGAGCTTTTGAGTTTGGGACATGGTTGGTGGTTGTAGTCAGAGAACACCTAGGAGCAGGTAGACTGAATTACTGACTACAAGAAAAACCTGATCTCCTAATTCACACCTCCTAGCTCCTGGGGCCCAACAATTCTGCTTTCTCTTGTCCACCCGAGCTGGGGGCTTGGGCATCAATCTGGCCACTGCAGACACTGTCATCATCTTCGATTCTGACTGGAATCCTCATAATGACATCCAGGTGGGAACTCGCCTCCTAGAGCTCCTGCACCATTTGGCAAGGACACATGAGTTCACAGAGGAGGGTGTTTTGTTCTTGGGTCAGAAATAAACCTCTTGGTAGGGGAGAGGGGTGGTGGTTGAAGACTTTCCTGCTAGCCTCCTTCCTGAGCATGTGGGTAGCATTCTCCCCTCCACTCCCCTAGCCCATCCTCACTTTCTCTGCCCTGCAGGCTTTTAGCCGGGCTCATAGGATTGGCCAGGCCAACAAAGTAATGATTTACCGGTTTGTGACTCGTGCATCAGTGGAAGAGCGAATCACACAAGTGGCCAAGAGAAAAATGATGCTCACACATCTGGTGGTGCGGCCCGGGCTGGGCTCCAAGGCAGGCTCCATGTCCAAGCAGGAGCTGGATGACATCCTCAAATTTGGCACTGAGGAGCTATTTAAGGACGAAAATGAGGGTGAGAACCTCTTTTGCAGCTCCCTGGAACTGGCACCTGCTTTCCTGTGAGTACTTCTCTTCTGAAACCCTTGAAGACAAACGCCTCTGTTTAGTCTATGGAGGACGGTTGGCCTCTTTCCTAATATGTAGGGTTGAAAACAACAAATTGCTACATTGACTTCTGGGGAAAGAGCCTTCTCTAGAACTCCCGTGGAAGGGAAGCAAAGTAGAATGCTTTCCTGTGATCTTTTAAAAGTTCTGCCTGAGGTTCTGGTTGGAACTCAAGAGTTCCCTCTCGTTCCTCATCTCCACCAGGGGAGAACAAGGAGGAGGATAGCAGTGTGATTCACTATGACAATGAGGCCATTGCTCGTCTGTTGGACCGGAACCAGGATGCAACTGAGGACACAGACGTGCAGAACATGAACGAATACCTCAGTTCCTTCAAGGTGGCCCAGTATGTGGTGCGGGAGGAAGACAAGGTGAGAGGCTGGGCCTAGGTGCTGTCTATCCTGGGCTGGCTCTAAAGGGCAGTTTCCTTTGCTGGACCTTGAAGTAGGAGGATCCCCCTTCCTCTTGTTTTTTTTTTCTTTTTTTTAAATATGATCTTTTACCATAGTGCCCAGCAAAGAGCAGTAGTAGACCACAAACAACTTCTTAGTCTAATGGGTGATATTGGACTTTGGAGAAACACTTAGGCACAGAAAGCACTGATAAACATGGAAGGGTACCTTCTGAGACAGAGCAGGAGGGACACAGAGGGTACTAGAGGAGAGGTTAGGAAAGGGAAGTAATGAGGAGAAGCATATTGAAGGTAAGAGATAAGGAAAAGGAAAATGTGCAATGTCCAGGAAATTTACACAGAGTTGAGAACTAAGAGGCAGAAGGAAAGGCCTGGGTTAAAAGGGAGCCCACTAGCATTCATCCTGTTGCTGTACAGATTGAGGAGATTGAACGAGAGATCATCAAGCAGGAGGAGAATGTGGATCCTGACTACTGGGAAAAGCTATTGAGGCATCACTATGAACAACAACAGGAAGACCTAGCCCGGAATCTTGGCAAGGGCAAGCGGGTTCGCAAGCAAGTGAACTACAATGATGCTGCTCAGGAAGACCAAGGTGAGTACTGTCTCTCCCTGCCTGCCCTGTCCCCCCATGCAGAAACTGAGAAGCAAAGAGTGGTGAGGAGGGCCTGGAGGCTGGGGGCATTTAGTTGGAAAGAGAGGCCTAGGGGATAGGGCTTTCCTTACTAAAGGGGAAAGAGATTAGGAAGGATCAGTAGGAGCTACCCAGAGGCCAGGAGGATTTGCAGGTGATCTAAGCTACTTGGTGGTTGTGGAGGGCTCACATGGACACCCAGGAGTTTTTGTGGGTTACATAGGATTCAAGAGGTGCTCAGAGACAAGGTGGGTGGTAAGTGGACATGGTTCATTATATATGGTCCTCCCAAAGTTAGGCTGCGGGCAGTCACCCAGCATCCCCAGGAGGTTTCAAGGTGGAAGGGGCTTGTCCAGGGAGCCATCAGTGACCACTGCACCCTTTCCTTTCTCAGATAACCAGTCAGAATACTCGGTGGGATCAGAGGAGGAGGATGAAGACTTTGATGAGCGTCCTGAAGGTAGCATCTCTTTTCCTGACTTTCTACCACATCTCTTCCCATTTCACTTCCTATTGTCCTTTAAGCCCACTGTTTTTATGTACATGGTGCTTTTTTGTAGAAAAAAGTAAAGATTATGGATAAGCAGAAAGGAAGAAATATCGCTAATCTCACCACTGTTAAAATTTGGAGTACATAACCACACAGGCTTAGATTCCTAAATGAAAGATCAAGAAAGGTTACATCATTTTACATTCCCATCAGTAATCTTTCTTGCATCAAGTCTTTACTATTAATTTTTTCAACATCACTTGATTCTTTTAGACCTACTGAGTTAGTAGTTCTGAAAGTGCTTAGAAGAAATTAGAAGTACCTCAGACATGACACAGGCCCCGCCTGAGTTTCGGATCTTGTGTGAATGGGGTGTTGGGAAGGACTGAGGGGTGGGAGATGTTGTGGACCTACTAACTGGGCTCACCCCTGCCCAGGGCGTCGACAGTCAAAGAGGCAGCTCCGGAATGAAAAGGACAAGCCACTGCCTCCACTGCTGGCTCGAGTTGGGGGCAACATTGAGGTGAGAACTGGGTCTGGGCCCCAAGAATTCCCTAAGGAGAGAATCAAGGCTGAGGGTTGGAAATTAAGTCACTGAGGGGAGAAAGAACCAAGAAATGAGATGCCTGGACACCATTACCCACTCCCTCCTCTGCCCCATTCTCAGGTGTTGGGATTCAACACCCGTCAGCGGAAGGCTTTCCTCAATGCTGTGATGCGCTGGGGGATGCCGCCGCAAGATGCCTTCACCACTCAGTGGCTGGTGCGAGACCTAAGGGGCAAGACTGAGAAGGAGTTCAAGTGAGTGTGGGTGATACGGGACAGAGTTGGATGAAAGGGTAAGAGCTTTGGGTGTTACTTTCTTCCTCTTGGCCACCATATGATGTGATCTTACTCAACTGATCATCATGCTCCCTGCCATTCCTGGCTCGGTTTCCTGGGGGGTGGGCTTAGCCTGACCCACCCTCCCTCAGACGAGCTTAGAGTAGAGAGGCCAGGCTTCCTTCCCAGTGGGAAAGGTGGTTAAGAGAGGAGCCTCACCTGGACTGTCCTCGCCTCACATTTACTTGGCCACGATAACCAGGCAGGGAGCTGGTGGAAAGGATGAAGAGCTGACTGATGGGGCCTAGGAATGAAGTACCAAAGCCAAGGAGACAGTAGAAAAATAAGGGGAGGGGCAGATGGGGGCTTAGGATTTGGAGAGGCTCAGGGGAAGACCCCTGGAGGCATCTGGGGAGTTTAAGATTGAGGGGTTCTGTAGTTCTTGTGTGACTCAAGGCTTTTCTAACCCACCCTCTATCCCCATGCTCCATAGGGCCTATGTGTCTTTGTTCATGCGCCATCTCTGTGAGCCCGGGGCAGATGGCTCTGAAACATTTGCTGATGGGGTCCCTCGGGAGGGCCTAAGTCGCCAGCAAGTGTTGACCCGCATTGGCGTCATGTCTCTCGTCAAGAAAAAGGTATCAGTCTTCCCCCTCAGTGAAAGAACCAAGCTGGAGCCCTGGCTGGTGGATTAAGTGCTGGCTTGTGAACCAAAAGGTCACCAGTTTGATTCCCAGTCAGGGCACATGCCTGGGTTGTGGGTCAGGTGCCCCCATAGGGGCTGCACAGGAAGCAACCACACATTGATGTTTTTCTCCTTCCCTTCTCCTCTAAAAAAAATAAATAAAATCTTAAAAACAAAAAAGAACCAAGCTGGCTGCCTGGGCCCTGTCCCTCCTGGGCCCTGTCTCCTCTGCCTTGCATTCCTGAGTTCCAAGCTCAGACTGGTTTGAGATGAGACAGAGGGGACTGGTGTATCCTATGTGTCCATTGCCAAAGCAGATTCTGCGTCTACGACTCCCCCCTCTCCCCTCAGGTACAGGAGTTTGAACACATCAATGGGCGCTGGTCGATGCCTGAGCTGATGCCCGACCCAAGTGCTGACTCTAAGCGCTCCTCCAGAGCCTCATCTCCTACCAAAACGTCTCCCACCACCCCTGAGGCTTCTGCTACAAATAGTCCTTGCACCTCTAAACCTGGTAATTGGGCCAGAAGGGTGGGAGAGAAGGAGATGAGGCCAGTATCTGATGGGACCAGACACAGAGTGGTTGGAGTCAAGAGGGGGGAGTTTCTGCCTTCTTTACTCTTCCTTCCCCCTGTAGCTACTCCAGCTCCAAGTGAGAAGGGAGATGGCATAAGGACACCACTTGAGAAGGATGAAGCTGAAAACCAGGAGGAGAAGCCAGAGAAGAATAGCAGAATTGGGGAGAAGATGGACACAGAAGTGTGTGGCTCCCTGGCTCCCCTGAGGAGATAGAGTGGGGGGATCTGGGAGGCCAGGTGTCTGTTAGCCCTCCAGTTCATCCAGATCCATTGTTGTCTTCCAGGCTGATGCCCCCAGCCCCGCCTTGTCACTTGGGGAGCGGCTGGAGTCAAGGAAGATTCCTCTAGAGGATGAGGAGCCAGGGGTACCTGGAGAGATGGAGCCTGAACCTGGGTACCGGGGGGACAGAGAGAAGTCAGGTGGGTGCATGGACTTATGGGTGACGGGCTTAGGATTTGGGGGTTCCCTCTTCTGGGGTCAGGGAATGAGGGTGACATCCTCCCTTCCTGTCCCTTAACCCCCTTCCACAGCTACAGAGTCGACGCCAGGAGAGAGGGGGGAGGAGAAGCCATTGGATGGACAGGAACACAGGGAGAAGCTGGAAGGGGAAACGGGGGATTTGGGCAAGAGAGGTAATGGGTGGAAGGACTGGACCTGGGTACCCGAGGGAATCAGGGGAGGTGGAGTCTGGACGATCAAATGCCTTGGGTGTATAGCTGTTATACCCAAGTCCCAAAATAGTACAGGGTGTATGTAGTCTTGGGACCTGGAAGGAGACTTCTGAGGTATGAGCTTGGCTCCATCTGCCCTAACAGAAGATGTTAAAGGGGGCCGGGAGCTTCGACCTGGGCCTCCTCGAGATGAGCCACGATCCAATGGGCGACGTGAGGAGAAGGCAGAGAAGCCGCGGTTCATGTTCAATATTGCAGATGGTGGCTTTACAGGTGGGGGCGCCTCTTACTGCCATTTGCTTTTCACTGGGATTTACTCATCCTTAATGGGGTTTCTCATTTTGCCTGAAGCAGCCTTCTGCTACCTTTAATTCCAAGTACCTGCCCATGAAAGGGTGCATGCTATTTCTCCTCCTTGCCCTCAGACCTTAAGTGTATTCCTCACTCCAAAGTTATCTTTATCATACCTTCATTCTTAATTCTAACTTGAACTTTGTTTGTGACTACTTTTATTCCTAGCCTTACCCTAACCTTGACTTGTTCCTCATAAAGAGCCCTTAGTGTTCTCTACCACTATTCAGTTCCCTCATCTCTCCCTGTTTGTTGGGCTGGTTGTGGTTTGAAAACTCCTGATACCTCATCTATCTTCCATTCTCTTTTCAGAACTTCACACACTGTGGCAGAATGAGGAACGGGCAGCCATTTCCTCAGGGAAACTCAATGAGATCTGGCACCGAAGACATGACTATTGGCTTCTGGCTGGGATTGTCCTGTATCCTTTGGTAGAAATACAAGAAAGAAAAAAAAAAGTTCTCTCAACCTGGAAAGGCAATTACCGAGGTGTTCACACCCAGGGAAGGGGGCATAGTGCCACACTTGGGGGAGATCAAGTCAAAAGGAAGAAGTGTCCATAGGCCAACCCAGCCCTGTTGAATTCCTTGATGGTCCCCTTCCTTCATCGGCAGCCATGGCTATGCACGGTGGCAGGACATCCAGAACGATGCTCAGTTTGCCATTATCAATGAACCATTTAAAACTGAAGCCAATAAGGGAAACTTTCTGGAGATGAAAAATAAGTTTCTGGCCCGGAGATTCAAGGTGGGGATGAGGGAAGAAGGGAACAGTGTTGAAGAGGGGTTGGGCCAGAGGTGGGCCCACTGGTTGGACTGTAGGGTTTAACACTTTGAGGATGGTGGTGATGTTTGAGGCCAAGAGCAGAGTGTAACCTTATGTTTGGGACTGGTCTGGATCTGAGCTGATGCTAGCGGTGGTATTGGTGTGGAGTTGGGGGTTCCCTGAGCTAGCAGAGAGGGCAGTGTTCTCCAGTGTTGCCTCTGGCCTGCCATCCACCCACTCACTGCTGGCAGATCCCTGCACTGATCTCTCCCCATGCCCTCAGCTCCTGGAGCAGGCGCTGGTGATTGAGGAGCAGCTTCGGCGGGCGGCCTACCTGAATCTATCGCAGGAGCCGGCGCACCCCGCCATGGCCCTCCACGCCCGCTTCGCCGAGGCCGAGTGCCTGGCTGAGAGCCACCAGCACCTCTCCAAGGAGTCGCTGGCGGGGAACAAGCCGGCCAACGCCGTACTGCACAAGGGTAAGGGCCGCGGCGGCCCCGCGCGGGGGAGGGCCCACAACGCTGCGTAAGTCTTCACCCCGCATCCCTTAAAATCTTCCCACCCCTCTGACCCCTTTCCCTCTGAACCACCCCCCTCTGACCTCTAACCCCACCCCTGACCCACCTGAAATGCCCTTGGTTTTTAGTCTCTAGGGTTTGTGCAGCCAGGCCTCATCCATGCCCAGTAGCATTCATATCGGTGCTTAAAAGAGGGACTTTCTCCCCAGAACCCCATGAGACTGCACATCCCCTCCAAAGGGCAGAACTTCTTTGCTGACCCACATGCCTGCCATACTGCTAATAGCACCCTGGGGTCTTGGCCTGTGTAGAGCCTACAAAAATCCTTACCTGCAATCCCACAAATCACATTCCTCACATCTCATTCACCCCACAAGGCAGAAACTACCACCATCCCACCCTCTGACCCTACTCCATGAAACTTCCCTCTGACCTTCAACCCTTCCTCCCAAACCCTCTTACCTTGAAAATAAAATATAAAATTCCAAAGCCCTTTAACCATCTAATCCTATCTGATGTAGTGACTGACTCTTGGAACCTTTGATTCCTGTTCTAATTCCTTGAATCTGTAATGCTGACCCTCTAACTTCCCTCCCCCATTACATATTAAAACCTTGATCCCTAAATCTTTGACACCACTTACCACTTCCCCCTGCCTCCTGACTATTTCCTTCCCATCATCCCCAACCCCAAAACCTCACTCTTCCAGTACGGGATGTTCTGACAACTCCCCGCCCCCATGTCTTCCAATGTCCTCCCCTGTCTCCCTTTTCTCCATAATCCCTTTCCTCCTTTCTTCTCTCATCTATCTATGTGGTGATCTGGTCTCTGCCTCTTTACCTAACACTCCCCTTCCACCGAGTCACTCTCTTTTTCTGCCTACTTCTGTCATTTTCTTTTCTGGTTCTTTGACATCTGTGTCCTCTTGCTCTCTTTTCTTGACTTTATCTGTCCATCTGACTCCTCATCTCTTTTCCTGGCTCCATCTCTTCCTTTGCCTGTCTTTCTCTTGCTTGCCCTTCTTTCTCCGTGGCCCGGGCCCCAGTTCTGAACCAGCTGGAGGAATTGCTGAGCGACATGAAGGCAGACGTGACCCGCCTGCCAGCCACGCTGTCTCGAATACCCCCCATCGCAGCCCGCCTTCAGATGTCAGAGCGCAGCATCCTCAGCCGGCTGGCCAGCAAGGGCACGGAGCCTCACCCCACACCGGTAACCCCCTTTCCCTCTAACTGCGTTCCCCTGTTGGTACTCCTCCTGCACACGTACATACACGTACATTGAATCCTATACAGTATGAAAAAACGATAC
Organism: Tonatia bakeri; assembly: GCA_004024845.1. NCBI lineage: Eukaryota > Metazoa > Chordata > Mammalia > Chiroptera > Phyllostomidae > Tonatia > Tonatia bakeri. The sequence continues at coordinate 29,097 of PVIA01010346.1, read as the reverse complement.
ACTCTAGCATATTCCTCACCCTTGAGTCTCCATGCCTATATGCTATACCCTGCAGTAGTTCTGGAGTTTGGCCCATAATGTTTTCCCTGCAGTTTCTTTCCTCTTGGACTGTGGACCTTCTAACTTGATCTTGCTCTCTATTCCAGGTGTTTCCTCCAGGTCCCTATGCTACACCTCCGGGGTACGGGGCAGCCTTCAGCCCCGCTCCCGTAGGGGCCCTGGCCGCCGCAGGCGCCAATTACAGCCAGATGCCAGCAGGGTCCTTCATCACAGGTCAGCTGACTTCCTCTCATTCCTCCTTTTCTGAGCTTATCCCTGCTCAGCTACCCTTTTGTTGCTCCAGCCCTTCTCATTGCACTGGAAATACCCTGTGTTTTATGGAAAGAAATTGTTCTGGGCTTTCTTCTTCCCATACTTTCTTAGCTTCTCTTCCATTTCCTTTGTCACAGACCTCATCCAGGGTTTCAGTGGTTCTGCAGCTTGGTAGCTCTTACCTGAGCCTCCTCCATCTGTGTTACTTCAGGGAAAGAGAATATGAATGAAAAGGGGGTATAGTGAGAGTGAGAACATGTGTTCCATCATGCGGCACAAAGGGGACTATCAGGGAGAGGGGTAGCCCTGGTCTTCCTACCACTACCCCGGACAATTGCAAGTGGCACGAGGTGACTTGGAACTGAGAGTATACTGTTGTCATAAAGTGATGTTTGGGAGTGAAATAGGGATTGACACTTCCTTATCTTTTGCCCAAACAGCCGCCACCAACGGCCCTCCAGTGCTGGTGAAGAAGGAGAAGGAAATGGTGGGGGCATTGGTATCAGACGGGCTGGATCGGAAGGAGCCCCGAGCCGGGGAGGTGATCTGTATAGACGACTGACTGGATCCCAGGCCTGCCCATCATCCAGGCCCCGTGCCCGAGGTCGACCCCCAGCTCAGGCCCTGGGGCCCGCTGCCAACCTTCCACCTTCCCCACCCCTTGGGCCACCACTGGGCTAGGAGCCCCTTTGCCCCTCTCTGTGACTCCTCTCTTCAAGAAGAGCCCTTTGTCTTTCTCCACTCCCGCGCACCTTTCCCACCATGCTTTGAAGACTGCTGGTGAGAAGAGGTCTGGGTTAGCAGGGTCTTCCAAGTACCTTTATCCTCCACTGCCAAACATACACAGCTTCTCAATAAATGGTGTGGGGAGGAAAGAAGTGGATCCTCCCCGATCTTTATTCCTGCAATATAATATAAGCTCCATCTTGTGCAGAAGTGGGGGATTAGCATTGCCTGGCCTTTAGAAACTTTGGTGGGGGATAGGAGCTTTGAAGAGAGGAGGGGGACTTTAGATAGGGATGACAATGAGCCCGGGGAGGGAGGAAGGGAAGAGGAGGGGTGGCTGCATGTTTCCTTTCCCTACCTCTCCTCAAGTAGTGTGGAGCAGTTACAAGGGAGTCAATTGCTGTTCAGCCTCAGAATAAAGGCGCCATTCACTGGCTCAGTTATCTCCTGTGTACTGGCATCTTGTGTCGGGCATCTTACCCCCTCCACAGGGGCCAAGAACTACCCCTACAAAGAGTAATGGTTGGGCAATACTCCCTCAAGCCAAAGAGGAGCTTCCCAATCTGCCCTAGGGACCCAGGTAACCTAGAAAGGGTAGGAGGAAACACAATGGGCCAGGTATTGGGGAACCCCCAGCTCTGGGGCTCAAGTTTTTTGAGGACTTCCATCTGTCCTGAAGGCCTGAATGTGGACTAAATTTGAGTGGGTTAGGCAGGGGGGCTAATCAGGGGACTACTTTACTTTTAGGACCAGAGTAAAATAATAAGGGCAGGTTAGGGAGACATGGGCATACCTTCCTCCCCAGGAGGGGCTGAGGAGAGTGGCAGTTTGCATGGCGAACCCCCCACTTCCTCTTTGCTGCCCCTTCACTTTCTTGCTGCCCCTTTCCCAGTCTCTTTCCACACTCCTGGTCTGTCCCAATCCCCTCTTCTGTATCAGGTTTATTGGTTGTACATATAAATTATACTTTCCTTTCTGTGTGCTTTGTTATTTTTGAGTGGGGGTGTTCTTTGGGGGGAGGGATAAGGAAATGGTATTGCTTTCTGTCATTTCATATTATTGTCCTTTTTCTCTCTTTAAAAAAATCCTATGACTACCTTTTTCTCATTTTTATTTTCTTGGATTATCAACTAAAACTCTGAGGCTCTCTTTCCAACCCCAACCCTAATGTGATGAGCTCGGTTTAGAGAAGGAGGGTGAGCAGCTAGACGACTACACAGGCCTCAGGTTGAGATTAGAGAGAGCAGGGTTCATCTGACAAGCGTGGGAGGGATGCCTGGAGATTCAGAACTGCCTTCTATTCTTCCTTTGATCATCCTTTCCACCTTCAAGTTGCATAGTTCCCACAAGAGTCAGTAGAGGTCACCAAAGCTCCACAGGTTTAGTTCCAAGTTTGTAGAAGTATTTTTTATTTTTTGTAAAGGAGCTGTGGGGGTGGGGGTAGGGTCAGACCTCCCTGGCTTGCTAAATATTTGAACTGTTAGACACTTCCTTGACATATGTTGTTCACTGCCAGGGCTGCTCAGAGGCTGAGAGAGATCAGTTTTTTGAGTGTTAAAGAATTGAAGATAAATCCAAGAAACATTTATTGAGTACACACTATACATTAACACTGTTAGCCTGGAGATGCAATAGTCACAAGTCAGTCATTGCTCTCATGAAACTTACACTCTAGTTTGGGGGGCGGGGGCACCAACAAAACACATATAAAAGCAGTGACTATAAAACAAGGCATGCTATAGAGGGTGAGGGAAGGGACAACACTGAGGTGAATGCTGAGAAAGGCCTCCCAAGAGAGGGAACATTTAAGCAGAGACTTAGGGAAAAAGCCAAAATATGGCTATAAAAATTGAGGCTTATACTTAAGTTCACACTTTCAATTCAAAGGAAAATGCAACTATGTGCATGAAGAATTTAAGATTTGTTCAACAGAAGATGTCACTTAAAAAACAATAAAATAGTATATAACTTATTAAATGCAATTTGTGTACTAAATATTCAACCCATAGATGGTAATATCTTAGAGCACCTAGGATGTGGACCAATGCTTAAATATTAAGGTGCTCATATCACCTGGGATTCTTGTTAAAATGCAGGTTCTGATTCAGTAAGTCTGAAATGGAATGCTGAGATTTTGCACTTCCAACAAGCTCACACTGACTATGTAGTATAAGATATTGATGGGACTTTAAAAATAGAATCCATGGCATACAATAGAAGTCCAACTATTGGATACAAAATTAAGTGGGCATCTTTTTTCAGTAGTGACCATGTTTCCCTTTGACTATAAAAGTACAGATAGTATCAAAAGTTTAAAATTGGACGGTTTTTACCAAGTGTCTCCCTTCTATCCTTGATAGGCCCTAATTAGGGACCTCAGATTAATGTTCTTTGGACCTTCTGATACCTGCCCTAACAGGTTGAGGGGAGATTGAGAAATGAAGCAAGGCAGTGGCATCTTGACAATTTAAGGGACACAGTACTGGGAGTGGGGAGACAGTAGGCATACCAGCACCGAGGTGGAGAGAGGGGTGGGGAACCAAAGGGCTTATTTTTCTCAGTTCTCTTACCCTGTAGAGAAGTGAGATTAACATGACCTGAAAATCAGCCTTTTCCTCCTGCTCCATCTTTCTGAAATTTTCAAACCGTTGACACAGAATTGCTAAAATGGGACTTGTTGCTCCCACACATCAGAGCTGCCCTGGACAAAAGCCAAGTCACAGCTAAGGAAACAATCTGTATTCTTCCCACGGGAACGCAGACTGTTTTTATCATCCCTGGGCCACTCCATCCTGAATATGTAAGGCTGGCACAGTCGGCAGATGGGGGAGATTCGTCTAGGAGCCTCCCCAGCTCAGCATCAACACCTCCCAGGGCGTTCCCTCCCGCCCTCGGCTCCACTTCCTTATCAGTGCCAGTCCTGGGTGGGAGAGGGGGTAGCCTTGGCATCAGCCACTTGTAGGCCCTGAGAATGCAGCTCCCACCTTCCTTCTGCCTTAGCTTCCGGGTCCCGGAGTTACAGCGTGCAGCGGGTCATGTGGGCAAAGTCCTTGATCTCCGGACAGTATAGCACTGGGGGAAAGAAGAAGGGTTAGTGGCATCATGAGGATGCAGCCTAACCCTGGAGTTCCTGGGCACTCTCCCCCGCAGCCTCCGGGGGGGGGGCACTCACCGTTGCTAGGCAGCGGGCGCCGCCAGCGGCGCGCGGGAGCCAGCAACCTGTCCCAGAGCCGTCGGACAGTGCGCCACCCCGCGTTCCTCGACCTAGACCTCTTCTCGCTCTCCTCTTCCTCATCGTCGGCCTCTGTGTCGGCTTCGCCACCTTCCCTTACCGGGCTACCTGCTTCATCAGGTTCACGTTCAGCACGCGCTTTTCCCTCCAACCGCGACCACAAGTCTGGGTCCACAGCGACCTCCGTGACCCCGCCCCGCGGGAGCGGGGTGGGCGCGCGGCAGAAGGGGCAGGTGACGATGCGGCGCAAGCGCACCACGCGCGCTGCCGCTCCGCTGCGGTCGCCGCGCGCCACCAACTCTTGCAAGCAGGAGGTGCAGAGTGTGTGACCGCAGCGGGCGCGCGCCGTTCCGGGCAGGCGGCGGGGTGCGCGGCCCCGGAGGTTGAAGGGCCGGTAGCAGATGTTGCAGTCCAGCTCTCCTAGCTCTGGAAGTGATGGCACCTTCACCAGGAGCTGCATGGTGCCCGCCGCGGACTCGAGGATGTCGCTAATGCGGCTGATGTTGTGGGCAAAACGAGCTGGCCCTCCCTGTGACCCGGGTCAGGTCTTGGGGCCCGCGCCGCGGCCTCTGCCCCCTTTTAATAATGATACCCCGCCCCTCGAGGCGTCACGCGGTGGTCTGGCCGCTCCCTGAGGTGGCACGTGTGGGGGCGGTGGAGGCCAGAGGCCGGGAATGTCAAAGCTGCCGGAGCTGGTCGGGGAGTCGGGTAGGAAGCCCAAGTGGTGCCGGGACCCGACGATAAAAGGCCCACAACCTTCTACTTCCTCCACACCTTTGTCCTCCAACACGAAGGCTGTATTCTCTAATTCTACTATGTGCAACCTCCCTTGTTCCCTTCCTGTGCCCCACCTCAGCCACTGGCACGGTTCTCTATAGCCCCTTGGGCCTGTTCATTCAGTCGATCACATTTTTACGACCCTACCCAAAAACACTTCCTCAGCCAGTGACAGTGCCCATTCTACCCAATCTTCAGTGGACTCAGATGTTTTAACAGATGCTGCCTGGCAGTAGCTCTCATTCTGGCCTTAGTATCCATGACTCTCCTGTGTTTTTGCAAGGCTGATCCCAAAATTTTTTTCTTCTCAAACTCTTCAATTCCCAGCTGACATTTTGGCCTAAGGAGGGCCTTAGATTTCAGGACCATGGCCTTAGGAATGCTGGGAATCCATTCCTTCCAGAGTAGCCAGGCCTAGACACCCACATACCATGATGGTTCCAGCAAAGCAGCCCAGCATGAGTTCTGACTCAGGGATCTGACCTCCCTGACAGGTAAACAGGACATAGTACTCACAGCCCACATTCCCTCATGGTGCCACACCCATCCCCACTGCCTCCTTCTGACCTTCCTCTCTTGGACCTGCAATCCGTGTTCTGGTGTGGAGGGTAATATCTAGAACCAGCTGGCTTGAGTTCATATCCCAGCCACTACTACTTAATAGTTGTGACACTGAGCAAGTTACTTAACTTCTCTGGGCCTTGGTTCCCTCATCTATAAAATGTGGATAATAATAGGATTGAATGAACCTATATATGCAAAGTGCTTAGAACAGGGCCTGGCATAGAGTAAACACCACTTATTAGCTGTAATTATTATCCCGTGCCCCCAGTCTATATTGTGTTCACTTTAACTTCTCTCTACTCGACGTTTTCAACACCCATCTCTCTTGATCAATACAAGATGGGCTTCTCCACACCCATGGCGGTGTAGAGTTGGTTTTGCTTTAAACTAGATTGTTAAAACCTTAGAGGATAATCTTTTGTGAGGAGGTAGACCATTATTTTTAAGCAAATATTTCAGAACTTCTGAGTTGTATTGTTTTCATGGTCACTTGGGGGGAAACTATCTACTTACTCCAATGACACTGTCATAATTCACAACTGTTTTGGAACTTCTCTTTGGAATGCTGTTCAGAGATCTCACATCTTTCAATATCTCCAGTTGTTGATTAAACCTTAAACTTTTAAGGTAGATTTGATTATATAAATGCTCCCAAACTGTTTGACAGTTAAAGCCTCTCTAAACTTCAGCCCTGGATATTCAGTCACTTCCTTTCTTATTTATCTCCAGGAACCCCAACCAATGATTTCTTTGTCCAAATCAGCACCTCTTCCAGTGTTTTCTACTTCTTTCTTTATCTAACTCCAGGAATTTGGGTGTTGTCCTTGACCCCTCCCTCATTTTCATCTTCCTTTACTGACTTATCACCAAGCCTTGTTCATTTTGCCTTCTAAATATCCCTCTAAGCCACCACCCACTTTTCTCTACCTCCAGTACACTACCCTAGTCCAAGCTGCCATCATCTCTTGCTTAGACCCTCATAGGAGCCTTTTAACCAGTTCGTCCACAGCCGTTATGGCCTTATGCTAGCTTTTCTCCATACTACTTAGAGTGATCTTCCCAAATCTCAAACTCAATCATGTCCTACCACACACCCTTTGCACTCCTGTTTTAAACCTTTTAATGTGCTTCTCCCATTCAGGAGAAGGAATTTGGGTCATTTCCCTATCCCTCCATGACTTGCTTGACTGATAGAATGTGCCAGAAGTGATGACTTCTGGAGCATAGTCCTTCAGAGATCTTGCAGTTTCTGCCTCTGTCCTTTTCAGTATTTCCCTGAGACCACCATGTAAGGCAATTCAAACCAGTGGTGGATGAGGCCACATGGAGGAGACCTGAGGAGCCCCAGCCAATAGCCAGTTTTAACAATGAGATGTACTAGTGAGTCCATCTTGGATTTTCCTGCTCAGCCAACCTGCCGGCTGAATTCAGCCACATGAGTGAGCCTAGATGAAAATAACAGAGGAGCCCTGCCACCCCCAACCTGCCCACAGAATCACACACACACACAAATGATGAAAAAAAATTAAGTGTTCAGAAGTTCTTTCAAGCCGCTAAATTTTTGGGGTGATTTGTGGTGTATCAATAGATAACTGATCTAGAGGGTATCCTGCTGCTCTTAAGATACAGATAATATTCTAAAATGCCCTATGAAGTCTCTCTATGTTCTGAACCCACCCATGTCTCACGTTCTGTTTCCCTTCCCTCCTTAGACACTCTGGCTTTTGAGACCTTCGGCTTGTATGTTTTTTTCTGCCACAAGGCTTTCTTGTATGCTATCCCTCTAACCTTCTTGCTTTTGCCTTGGTACACCTATTCATCTATCTGTCAGCTCTCAGAGCAGCATTTCCTCTTAACTTTGGATAACTAAAGTTTTTGTTTGGGGGTTATTTGTTCTGCCCATCTGTAAGTACTACAAAGGTTGTTCTGTGTCTGATTTTGTTCACCATTGTATCCCATAGTAGGACTCAGTAAACAAATACTTGTTAAATTAATGAATGGGGTAGAGTGATAAATGTGGTAAATGAGGTGTGACAATAAAAGAAGGTTTCTTATAAGGGGTTTCTAAACTGACTCTGAAGGTAATTATAAGGAGGGTTTTTTTTTAATGTTTTGAGAAATGAGGGAGTCATTATTAAAATAAGTGCATACCTCTCCAAGATAATTATTTAAAAGAGGACTATTTTGAATTTATAAATTCATGTATGTTACAGAATAACCAGTCATAGTTTAGCAACACATTTTACCTTTTCGTTTTCTCCACAGTCTTCCAAAATGAGTAGAAGTGGGATGTAAGTATTCATTAGTTGGTGGGGTTCATTACTAATCCCAAAAATGGCATGCTGCTGTTTCTCTTTTGGAAATTGATTTTACTCTGCTCTCTCAGCTTTAGGATCAAGGGTGAGGATGAGTAGCAGGGAGATGGTGAGGTTGTATTTTAAGGAAGGCAGATCTCATCCTTTCTTGCCTTGTGATCTTTAAAGGTTGTAACTGTCCACCCACTTTCTGTCTCAGGGAAATTGGAGTCCTTTGGGGAAGACTAAGGGGTGGTATCTGAAATAATCCTCCTCAATTCTGCTTTTCTGCCACCCTCACACCTAATCTTTCACTTGTTCTCTGTTTTTTTCCTTATAATGATAACTCCTTTCCCTTTTCTGTCTCATCTCAACCATGGATCGGGTTTCGTTTTACCTCTCCTTCACTGAATCCCAAAGCCTCCACCTCAGAACAGCCCCTCCCACTCAGCCACAAGAAAACTACCAAGATAGTTCCCTGCATATGTGTAAGTATCAGACAAGAAGGAAATTAAGAAGTACAAGCCAACTTTGAATAACGAAACAAGGGCAATGGTGTCAGAGGGAGGAAAAAGACTACAAAGCCAGATCTCTCTGGGTTCTAAGGAAGGTGGCAACTGAAGGAAGGAAGAAAACAGGGGCTGAGGAATCTGGTGCCTGGGTCCTTGATGAGAGCCGTGCCTAGGAGCACAATGCTTGGGTCCCTGAGGCACGTGAGCAATGGAGAGAAATCTAGTACTGGATCAACTTTCTTTTCTTTTTTTAATTTGTTTTAATATATATTTTTTTATTTTACTCATTGTTTAAGTACAGTTTCCTCCCCTTTACTCCCATTCCAGCCCACCCACCCATCCCTCCTCACTTCCCTCCCATTACCACCCTCCCCCTAGTTTTTGTCCATGTGTCTTTTAACTTTGTTCCTGTAAACCCTTCCCCTTTTCCCCTGAAACTCCCTCTTCTCTCTCCTCTGGTCACTTTCAGCCTATCCCCTATTTCAGTGTCTTTGACTATATTTTGCTTCTTTCTTTGGAACTTTCTAATGGCAAGGGTTTAGAGGGCCAGCTATCTGAGACTGAGACCCTAACCTCCCACCCCTGCAATGTCAAGACACAGTGAGTGAGGAAGGATTAAGCTGAGATTTTATTTACAATTCCCTGGGAAGTCTTACAGAAGAGGGGCCATCATTATTGCTTTAAGATTATTGCCAGAAGGAAGACTGCAGACCTTCATTGACAGGTAGGAAGCCCTGCCAGAAGTTCAAAAGTCTATCCCCAGACCTTTATTTGTCAGCCCCGTATCTCTGTTGTGACCCAAAGGCTGTCACCATTTCCTGCGAAGCACAGCCCTATTGTGTTTTCCAAGGGCTACCCTGGCCAAGTTAGCCATCAAATTTCCCTCTAACCATGTCATTGCTATTGTCAGTCACTGTATTGCCCACCCCTACACTCTCTGCAGATACAAGGTATTAACATTAATTTCAGTTTTAAGCCCTCCTCCACCTCTGGCCTGGGAGGCAGGGTCCTGGTTTCCCAAAGATTATCGTTTACTTCCTGCCAGGGCCAGCCTGGCTTCCTTTGTACGGGATAACATAAGAGCCCCATTTTCTGTTGTCCCAGATGATATCACAACTCACTTCTTATTCTAGGTTATCACCCCTTGATGATATTTCAAGGGCCATTTCTGAGGTACTCTGCGTTTATGTCTGCCGTTTTTTGTTTTTGTTTTTTAAAGGGCTTTGGCTATTGGGGTAAAAGAAAGGGAGCAAGACCAAATGGCAGAGAGGAGACGGCCCAGTAGCTCATGCCCAGGATTAGCAAAAAGGCCTAGGAAAACGCAGCAGGGAGCAGCGGACTACTTTTCCTCTCACACCCACTGCAGAAGGATATGGCTTTGTTCATGCATATCGATTATCTTATCGAAGCCGGAACTCGTTAATGGGCGGGGCCACTCTGGCTCTGGCGGGAGGGATCAGGAGCTGAAGGAGGTGGGTGTATGGAGTAATTCTGGGAGGGCAGGTAGGTAGGGGTGCAGTGGTCCAGGTGTGGGTCCCTGTGCCCCTGACGGATTATTTCTTGGAATGTGGTTTGTTCCCCAGGAGTCCGTCTATCTCTGTGACGGTCTGCGGGGTCAGCTGGCTCAGCACCTGGAAGAGAATCAGGTGGTTGAGTGACTGAAGAAAGGCATGAAGTTTGAGGTCATGAACTTATGGGACCCAGGGGAGCAGCACAGAGTGCCAAGTGGCAGGGAAATAATCACCGCTGTGCCCGTTTTGTCTTGTCACCCGGACCTCTCATCTGCAAAATGAGGACCTTGTAGTGGGTGACCTCACAGGCCCATTCTGGGTTGGACAATGAGGCCTCAACACCTGGGGAGGAGATAGAAATGGGCTCAGCCTCTGAGTCCCCAGCTCACCTGTAGGGCACCCAGATGTTCCATCAGCTGCTCTGCACTGGACACCCCCAGCAAGACCGAGCTGACACCCTCACTGCGGAGACACCACGCTGGGGCCAGAGGAGGAAAACAAGAGAACTGATGGGTAACAGTGAGCAAATGGACATCAGAAGTGTCTCTGAGGAAGAGGGTTCTCCCTGGGGACAAACCAGTTTTGGCTTGGGGAGTGTCTCAGAGGAAACAAGCTCCCTACAGGGTCCAGGGCTGACAGTATCTCACCAATAGCAAGCTGTGCCACAGTGCAGCCCAGTTGATGAGCGATGGGGAGAAGGTCCATGACTTTAGCTTGTTGCTTCTTGCCATCTTCACTCTGCACTTTGTCCTTGAGCCACTGGTACCCCTGGAGGCCACAGAGAATCAGCAAAAGACCACACCACCACCCTAGAACAGCCAGGACAGCCCAACCCTGCCATCCTGAGCCCCAAGATCACACCTTGATGGTGGCCCTGCAGGGATCTGGGACTCGCCCATCATACTTGCTAGTGATGAGGCCACAGGCCAGAGGGGACCAGGTGACTGAGCCAACACCTAAGAGTAAGAGGATTGGATGTAGGGAAAGGGATCGAGGTGATGGTGAGCTCAAGGGAAAGGGAGGGATGAGGGGCTACACACCAATCTTGTGGTAGAGCTCTGGTAGCTGCAGCTCCATCTTCTCTCTCTGAAACAGATGGTGCTCTGCTTGTTCACACACCGGAGGGATCAGATTGAACTGTCTGGCCATGGCGTAGGCCTCCTGCGTGTGTTGAGAAAGAGATGAGGGGCTGGGGCAGAGATGGGGGTCAGAGCACCCCTTCCATTCTCTTCCACTCCTCCTCCTCCAATAGAGTGGAGTTTGGAGTAGCCGTGTGAAAATGGGAACCAGTTGTGGGACAGGGGCAAGTGGGATAGCACACTCACCATGATTTCTGCAGCCCCCCATCGGGATGTCCCCCAGTATAGGGCCAGGCCCTGGTTGATGACATAGGTCATGGCTCGCACAATCTCTAGGCATATGGGAGAGGGAGAGCCTTACTGTCAGATTCCTGCTATCCAGGTTTCCAGACCTGCAGACCTCTGCCTGACCCCCCGAGACTCCAGAGAGGTTGGTATCTATTTTTTGCCTCCCTCCCTGTCTAAGTCCTGGGGTCTGAGCCTCCACTGTGGGAGGCTTCCTGAGCTAGGGCTGGCTTCCTGCTGAGGGTTTGAGAAGTGCTCAGTTTTGAAGGACTATCAGGGTTGGGGTGCTGCTTTTACCCTCCATGGGGCTGTTGGGGTCTGAGCGATTAGCAAAGACGATGTCCACATATCCCAGCTGGAGACGTTCCAGAGATCCTCGCAAGCCTGGGGTAGGGATGAGGACAGAAAGGTAAGTACCTCGGCTTCAGTTTCTGAAGAATAAGGGGTGAGGTCCGAACCTCACCCCTTTGCCATGGCTGCCTAAATCCCAGTGCCTTTATTCAAAGCCTCTAACTCAAGAGCTTCAGAGAATGTCCCCAACTCCTCTGGCTTCCATACCAAGCCACTTCAGGTTCTCAGTCTTTAACTCTCACCCTCGATGATGTGTTTGCGGCTCAAGCCTCGCTCAGTTTCTGCCCTGTGGGAAAAGGAAAGTCAAAGCTGAGGTGTTACAAAGGAAGGAGACCAGGGCTGGGCTGGCACCGTGAGGAACTGGGATTGCATTGGTTTTCACAGGCAAGAAGCAGGCCTGGGGTAGCAAGTGTAGGGACAGCTGTCACCACCCTTATCCCATACACCTGCACATCCTCTATGTAAATCTTCTCCCCAGTTATAGGGGGGCAGCCACTTACTGTCCTCCCCAAAAAATCTTGGTGGTGATGACATAGCTTGATCTCCTGGAAAAAGAGAAATGGGGGAACCCACAAGAAAAGGATTTTTTGATGATCACATCCCCAGCAACCCTCAGCCCCGACCCCCCAAACACCCTCTCACCTCCAACCTTTGTTCTTGAGGATGTTGCCTAGAGTTCTTTCAGCCCTGGAAGAAAGACAGTGTAGACGCACTGACCCCTCGAAGGTGGATCAGTTCCTTCCCCTCTCCCCCACCTTTTCCTTCAACCAATTTCCTCTATTGTAAAGTGGAGCATAAACCAGGAGCCCATGGGCTGAAGGCCCCATCCTGGACTAAATAACAGAGGCCCCTAGAACTAGGGACACAGCTGTACAATTTTCATTCAATCATTCAACTATGTACCAAGCTCTGGTCTGAGTTTGGAAGGGAAAGAATAGGAGGAGGGCAGTGGGACAGACTAGGGAGATACTGGTTCTGGTCATCTGTATTGCCCTCCCCCTTGGGTCTCTGCAAAATCCCGCCTATCCTCCAAAGCTGAGCTCAGATTCTACCTCTAAACAGAATGGAAAATGTTCTCTGAATGCTATAGACTATGGGCAGTCCTTCTTATCAGTTTCCATAGCTCTTATTGGCTACATCAGTGATTTTTACCTGCTGTGATGTGGCACTCTGGTCTACCACAAGAATTTTTAAAACATACAACACCTGACTATTTAGTCAGGGACACTGACCTCTTTTCCCTTAGATTGTCAAATTTAAAAAATGCAACAGCCAACACAATAGCCATCTGGTGTGAGTGAATCACAAGTATACCTGTTTTTTGTTAGATAGGCAAAATTATATTTTTTGGTGTGCCATAGAATTTTAGTAATTAGTTTATGTGTGCCAGGAGATGAAAAAGATTGAAAACCTCTGGGCCACACAATTCTTTGGAACTTAACTATGAGCTAAGGTCTAAAAAGTCTTAAGTTGTTATAGTGGACTGTTATTCAGTGTTTCATAGCTCCCTGTCTTCTTGGTTTGTTTGTATAACCTCTGAGGCTGTGAGCATATTGAGGGCATATTGATGGCATTCCACAAGCAGTGCCTGCTCTGTGCTTGGCTCTGTGTAGGTACTTAGGTGATACGGCGAAAAGCAAGACAGAGTTCATGGAAGGAGGAGAATCCCAACTGAGCAGCAAATATGGCCACGTGAACCAGTAATTGATAATGGTGTGTCAGAGGGCAGTGCAAAGTGCTTTGGGAACTGAAAGGAATAGTGATCAACTTTGGAGAATTCTGTGAAGGCTTCTTGGAGGAGCTGACATTTGGGCCAAGTCTTGCAGATGAACAGAAGAGTCTGCCAAATGGAGAAGAGGTAGGGATAGGTCAACATAGGTTTTGGCTACTCCTAGTGTGAAGCCATGGGTGTGTGAAGTGGCATGGTATGTTTGAAAATTTAGCTTTGAAATCCCCACACAGTTGCACATAACTGATGCCCAAGATGTATTTGTTGGTTTTATTTTATTTTGACTTCACAGTCTGCCCATTGCCTCCTAAGCTGGAGAACAACTGATGTTTGGGACTATGAGTCCCATAATGTTTTGGGGGCCCACTGGCTGAAAGGTTAGAACTTAGTGGTGGCAGAATTCCAGGGGTTCTTAAGAGAGAAAACAGGAAGTCCTGATGTTCTCTCATCTTCTAAACATAACTTTCCTTACTTTCCAGCTGCGTACACTTCGGAGGTGTCAAACAGGTTTATACCATGCTCGTAGGCTACTGTCAGCACATCCTCTGCTGTCTAGGGAGGCGAGAGAAAGAGTTGAAGATCAACCACTGACCCCTCAATTACCTCCCTCGCTGCACCCTGGCCCATAGCACCTCAGCCTTGCTTCCGGATCCTCTCCCCTTTCCTCACCCTCCAGCCTTGAACCCCATCCATCAGTGCTTGTTGTCCAGACCCCTATCCAAGTCCATTTCCCCCAGTTCTGGTTCCCTCATAGCCCCTCACCCTGCTTCTAGGTCCCATCACTTATACCTCATCCGAGATCTGAGAACCAAATGTGACCCAGGTACCTGCAAGAGGGAAGCCAGGCACATGAGAACTGTGGGAGGCAAGCCATAAAAGAACACCCTTCCCGTAAATCCTTTCTAACTCACCTAGGCCAAGACAGGACACCCGAAGACCAGACTTTCCTAGGTTTCTGCAGGAGACAGAAGTAGCAGGAAGGTGTGGAGCCTCCATTAGGGACACATTATCAGCTCCCACTTCCTCTCCTCCCAGAATAAGAAGCCCTCACTATGTCTCAATCCAAAGGAACTAGACCCAATGGGCTACTGAATTGGGCAGTACTGTGTCCATAGCATAAGTGAACAATAAATGACTGTTCCGCTGGATCCACTGTCCAGTGCCTCTCTTCCCTCCTAACACATTGGAGATGTGCTGCCTGATTTATGTTCCTTCAGTGGGACCTTGTTTGTGTTTGAGTCATCTCTAGCATGTGTGGGGTTGGGGGCCTGGAGAAACGTGACTGGTGGATTATGTTGAGTTTGTGAAACCAGACCTTCAGACAGAGTGCTATGCTAAAGGGCAGACACCAGAGATGGAGGGGTAAACCAAGTCAAAGTCAGGCACTCAGACAGGGAAGTGTCCCTGGATAGGCTAGGAGATAGACCTCCAACATAGGCAGGTAGGAAACCTCCATGGGGAGTATGACAGGAACGACAGGAAAGGCCAGTTCTTCCGTTTCCCCTCTCCACTCCCTCTGCTCCTGTGGGCTTGTGAAGTTTGTCTCTGAACCAGAGAGCCCCCATCTTCCAAAACACCCACTCAGGTTGTTGGCTCAGCCTCCCAAGCAGGGATGCCACATGGAGGGGATCAGATTCCTCAACTGGCAAAGCTCAGTAACATCAGTGATCTCTGCTCACTCCCAAGCAGGAACCCCCTTCCCATCCCCTCCCCCTACTGGTAGTTCTGAGAGCCAAGCAGCTCCTGGAGATAAAGTCTGTTACATTATAGTCCACCTTCCCCACCTGACCCCTCTTCCTCCGCATGGGGTTGAGAGATGTGGCCCATCCTTCCCAGGGCCCCACTTCTGTCCCCCTAAGAAAGGTCGCTGGAGACTGGGCCCATGGGGCAGGTAGGGTCAGTATCTGGGTCAGGCACCCTGAGCAGGCCAGAGCAAGAAGCCTTTTCTTTCCTCCACCTCTCCCCAGGACACCGGCCCAAGGACACTCTATCTTGGGGGCGGGGGGCGGGAGGGTTGGAGATTCATGCATCCCTGACTTTCCTGGGGGTACGGAGAAAAGCTCAGGAGCACTCCCTGGGTCTGACAGAACCCATCAATCTTGGTAAACTTGAATTTCTCCTAGTTAGGGGTATCGAAGAAGACCAAAAGAGGGACAAAGTAAGGGAGTGCCAGTTATGGGAAGAAGAGATAGAATGAGCCAGGACCTTCTTAGCGAAGTTTGAGAGGGTCCTGGGGGCATCCCAGAAAGCCTCAGGTCAGGAAAGGGGAGCAGATAGGGCGGGCTGCCCGGCTACCCCCATACCTGTATTTCATGCCAGTGCCGCGGCCGGTGCTCTCTCGGAGGGCCCCAGCGGGCGCTGGGGGTCGGTGGACCACTGCGGCTCGGGCCTTGGGGCCTGGCCCTCCTCCTCCTGGAGGATTCCCATGCACCCCGCCGACCGGCCCACCATTGCCGCCCCCGGGGCCCGGCCTGGGTCCGCACAGACGGTCCTCACTGCTTCGGCTGCGAAGGTTCTGCTCAGTACACGCGATAGACACCTGCATGCCGGCTGGCCAGGTTTGGTGAGGGGGCTTCGAGGGGGCAGAGGGGGAGGAAGCCCGGAAGCCCGAGGGCGGACAAACGGGGACGTAGTGGCTCGAGCCCTGAGGAGAGCGGGAAGGCTGAGGAGGCTGCAGAGGGAGTCAGCAGGCAGGATTGGGCCCGCGGGGGCGGGCTGTTGGAGGTCGCGGGGGTTTGCGGTGGGAGGAGAGAAACACAGGGGGAACCACGAGGGGAGTTATTCGTCTACGGGGACACTGGCGCAGGGAGGAGGAGGGGGAAATGAATAACAGTAGAGGTGGAGGGCGATCCTAGGAGGGTAGGGACCTAGGGACAGTTGGGAGGGGGGGCGGGGAGAGAGTTGCCTCAGCCTGATCCGCAGCGGGACCTGCTAGGCTCCCAGCCGCGTCCGCAGCAGGATCAGCTAATCATCATGCAGGCACCGCCCTCTCGTTTGCATAAACCCGCCTGCCTCCCAGTTAAACCTGCCAGTATCTGCATAAACCCCACCTTCCGAAGCTCTATAGCTTGAATCTTGGGCACACTCAGGAGCTGGAGAGCAGACTCCGGGAGGGTGGTTTTCGGCACCCTCTGGATTCAACCCAGTGATTCTCAGTAGGGGACGATTTAGTCCCCCAGGGGACGTTTCACAAGATCTTTTTTACTATCACCA
This sequence comes from Tonatia bakeri, assembly GCA_004024845.1. NCBI lineage: Eukaryota > Metazoa > Chordata > Mammalia > Chiroptera > Phyllostomidae > Tonatia > Tonatia bakeri. The sequence continues at coordinate 12,512 of PVIA01010346.1, read as the reverse complement.
CTGGCGACAGGTGAGTGGCGCCCAAGACAAAGCACAGCATCTAGTGAGTGGCACCCAAGAAGAAACACTGGACAACTCCCCGCCTCTCCCCCCCACCAATGAATTATTCCCGCGGGAAACGTCGGTAGTGCTGTTATTGAGAAACCCATAGTCAGGCTCAGGGGATGTGGCCACCGTCCATGAGCAGGGCAGGGCCCCGACCTACCACCCAAACTGACACTCTCAAGACACAGGGTGACAAAAAGTTTATTCTGGACTTCTCACAGCCTCTGGTAGGGGATAAACCTAGAGAGAGGGCCTGGTTTGGAGGTAACAGGGAGGGCACCAGGGTGGGCTGCCTGGGAGCTAGAGGGGGTTGGAGGGGCAGGTAGACAGAGATTCTCCTGAGGGGTGAGGTAGGGTGCGTCCTTCAGCCAGCCCTGGCAGAGAAAAAGGGCAGAGAGCGGACGTAGGAGTCCAGTCGGGAGCGGAAGAGCTCACTTTGTACAGTCTGTCCCAGCGGGCACAGGGGATTCTTCACCACCAGCTCCACGTACAGCTACGGGGAGGGAGGGTGTTAGAGCCAGGCTCTGGACACTTCTTGTTTCCAACTCTATACCTAGTATAACCTCAGGGATGTGCGAATGCACTAGGATCAAGGGCGAGGAGGTAAGCCCTCCTTGAGGAGAAACTGGTGGTGGGGGTGTTGAAAACTCTGACTTATATACACTTCTATACACCACAGTAGGATCCTGGCAGGGAATCTGAAGGAGTCTTGGGGCTCTACATGGCCACTGCTGTTGAGGAGCTTTGGGAGAAGGGTCCCAGGGACTGGCACTGACCGAACTGTAGATGTGATGCAGCACATCTCGGATGGGTCCCACGCCCAAGTCAGTATTCATGACAACCTTGATCCCAGTGGGCGTCTCGTAGTAATGGAGTTTGTAACGGCTAGTCTGGAAGGACAGAAAGCCATCCTTCCTGCAGAGATGAGGAGGATATTAAGGAATGAGAGAAGAATTTCTCCCAGAAAGACACTTCTAATCCTCTTTAGGTCGACTCTTCTCTCTAAATGCATTTGTAAGGAGTCTGGTTGAGTAAAGACAACTCTCATTTCCCAGCCCCGCACCGCCCCCCCCCTCTGACCCCCACATCCAACCTTTCTGCCTTCAGATTTTCCTCACCGCGATTTCTTCCAGCTCCAGCATTCTCGCTTCAGATTAGCTTCCCCTCCTTGGGAGCCAAATGTCCCTCCCACTCCAGAAAGCACCCCCTCCCCAAATCCCAAGGCTATTCCTCCTTCCCTCAACATCCCCTCTGACTCTGGACTCCGCGTACATGTCTAGCGGGGACATCTTGCTGACAAACGAGCGGATAGAGAACAGCATCCCGTACATCAGCTTGAATTCCTGGAGGGAAAGGGGAAGAGTTAGCTCTTGGTTGTTGAAGCAGACAGGCCAGGGGCGGGAACAAGCCAGGATTTGGGGAGGGGTGACTGGACTGGGACTATGTGCGTCTGGAGATGAGAGGTCACCCGGTTGCGCGGGGCCCTCTCGTCACCTCCTCCTTGGGGATCCCCGCTTGCTTCTTGCGGTGCCACTCGCTGTAATGCAGACATACTCCATTTCGGTCAAACAGGTACAGGTTGTGGACAGTCATCTGCAGGACACAGAGTGTGAGCCTCGCTCCGGGACCGTCCACCCTCTGTGGGTCCCAGTTTTCTGTCCTGGATCCCTCCAACCAGGCGTGGTCCCCCAAACTCACCGGAACTGCTCCAAATGCCTGTCACTAGATGCTTCCGGTTTCCGCGGAGCCCCGCCCCACCGGGTCCCCGTGCGGCCAAGGAGCTCTAACAGCGTCCCAATACCTCTCTCAGCCAATTCGCGGCCGTAGGGCCCGCGCATGCGCGTTCTGGCCCCCAGGCTCCAGAAACAGTAAGTACGGCAGCGAGCGAGGTCTTCGGGCTGGTGACGTCATCGAGGAAAGAGAGGTGGGGCTTTGGGTGGTGGGCTGGCGGCTGCCAACGGTTTTGAGTGTAGGGGAGTGCGCGAGAGGGGAGGTCTAGGTCTTTCCGGATCCGGGCTGCGGCAGGGGGCTATCCGTGACAGATTGGGGGGCCGAAGACTGGAGGTGCGGGATAGTCGGAACGAAGTAATCAAGGTACAACATTGCAGGCTGGGTTTGAGGGCGGAGTAATTTTTAGGGACATTCTGAGGGTGTGACTGAATGTTCACAAAGTTTCTTTTGCGGTAGTGGGAAGGGAGGGATTCCAGGGAGCCTTGACATGGCTTTCGTAGCAGGAGGGGTTGCAGGGGATTTACAAGACAGTTGACCCTGGGTAGAACCGTGCAGTGGGCAGTGGGGAGGTGGGGAGCATGGCGTTCCTGTCTTTCTGAGACTGGAGCCATTTGAGGGGCAGGTAAGGCAGCTGAACGGAAATTAGGCCAATTTTTGATTTGGGTTTGTTTCAGTTTGCATGTTCTGGGTGTGAGAACTTAAGAGCTGAATTGATCAGTGATAGCCTGTTCCAGAAGTTGATCTGCACCTTTCAGCACTCCAGATGAACTTCAGGGGTACTTTTGTCCCCCACTCACTCCTTGCTGTGCCCTCCTTTTCTTCAGTTTCCCGGAGCTGTGGAAAGAAATGCTTTTGCTTTCTCCCATGACCTGTAGTACCGGCGGGAACCTTTCCTGTAACCAGATAGTCTCCATACCCCTATTCACCAAGATTCCTTGGCTTGGAGTCTTCCCCTTTCTCCCAAACCTTCCTTCTCTGTGTACTTTACCACCTGGGCTCTCCTAAAGCAGAACCAGGAGTTCCCAGCTCTGCTGCCTCCAGTTGTCTCTTTCCTGTGCTCATGGCAACATCAGCTACCAGCCCCAGTTCACCTCTCCAGGCTGAGGATCTCCTGAGTGATTCATCAGAAGCCCCTGGGCTGAACCAAGTGTCCTCCGAGGTGACCTCCCAGCTCTATGCTTCTTTGCACCTCAGTCGTCAAGCAGAGGCCACAGCCCGCGCCCAGCTGTATTTACCCTCCACCTCCCTACCACCTCATGAAGGGTTAGACAGCTTGGCCCAAGAGCTGAGTCGCAGTTTGTCAGTTGGATTGGAGAACAACTTGAAGAAAAAGGTGAGGGAGGTGTGTCTGGGGGACCTCTTGGGTCTTGAGATAGGGAGTGGTAAAAAAGAAAAGCTTTACTGAGATTTGAACTATTGTTGGATTTCATATTCCTTTTAAGTACAGAGTCAGTCATCCTTGTTTCTGGGGGCCAATGTCAATGTTTATGAGAGAGAGAGTGGCCCAGGACACCAGAATTTGGGAAGTTAAGAAATTTCCCAGTGTTTTCTTTGTCAGAGATACCTGCACCGTGGGACATAGGACAGGTTGCCGTGCTTCTTTGACTGAGATTTGGGACCTGGAAGTGAGGATAAGGTTTCTTTTAGGATAAGGTTTCTTTTTCTTTCTTTCTTTTTTTTTTAAAAGATTTTACTTATTTATTTTTAGAGAGGGAAGGGAGAGGGAGAGAGAGAGAGATAGAGAGAGAGAAACATCAATGTGCGGTTGCTGGGGGACATGGCCTGCAACCTAGGCATGTGCCCTGACTGGGAATCGAACCTGCGATGCCTGGTTCGCAGCCCACGTTCAATCCACTGAGCTACGCCAGCCAGGGCCTTTTTCTTTCTTTTTTTAAATCCTCACCTGAGGACATTTTTCGCTGCCTCCCCCACCCCCCCTTTTAGATAGTATGGGGATTGGGGAGGGAAACATCGATTGGTTGCATTCTTGTACATGCCCAACAGGGGAATTGAACCTGCAACCTGGATATGTGCCCTGACCAGGGATCAAACCCTCGACCTTTTGGTCTATGGGATGACACTCCAACCAACTGAGCCACACCGGCCAGGGCTGAGGCTAAGTTTTCTTCATCCTAAGAGGTAACTAGGGACTTAAAGATAGCAGCAAAATATGCTAAGATCATTTCAGTTCAAAACTGTTTTGATTGTATGGTTCAAAATTAAGCATGTAAATCATTAAGACATAGTTTAATAAATTACACCTGTTACAGAGGAAATAGTTATTAGTGTTCCATTGAAAATGTCTCGTAACTAATTTCCAGAGTTTGAAAAATTGTTAGCCTACAGTTTTTAGGCGGGTTGTTTACTCTCTAGCTGGCAAGAATCCTCACTGCTCTTGTTTTAATGTGCCAGATTAATTTATTTACACCACCTGTCTGGCATCTGTACACATTTGAGTTTCTGACCCTTATCAGGTCAGTTCTCTTGTTCTTGCTTTCCCAGGTGCTGGAGTAAAAATTCTTGAGTTTTAGGGGGTACTGGATGCCTTCTACCCTGGCAGTAGGTAGAATATAGATTATTCAAGTTGCTTCTGATTTCTGTTACTTTTTTCTAGGATGGTTCCAAGCACATCTTTGAGATGGAAAGTGTTCGGGGCCAACTCCAGAGCATGCTCCAAACTTCACGTGATGCGGCCTATCGTGAGTAAATCCATTCCCTATAAAGGAGAACCTAGATTTAAGGAGTGGGAGAAAATAGAGAAAGGAAGCGGGGTGTGGGGGGGACGTAGACCTCTGAGACAAGATTTCAGGAGGAAAGGCTTCAGTTCTTTGGGAGAAGGGCTGGAGGAATGGGTGAAATAGAAAGGAAGGCTCTCTGCTTTCTTTTCCTTCAAGTGGCCCTTGTTCCTATCCTTACTTGATCCTTGCTGGCTGTGGGGTCCCTTTGGCTCCCTGCAGGGGATCCCCTCACTCCAGGTGCAGGCTCAGAGAGACGGGAAGAAGACTCCTTTGACAGTGAAAGCACAGCCACCTTGCTTAAGTGAGTTCCCTGTGGGATTCTTCTAGCTTGATTGCTCTCTCTTGCAGAGCTGAGTGTTCTGTTTCTTAGTTCTTCCTTTAATGCCATTGTACCTCTTAAGGCCTAAGACACTTGCCACTTAGCTTTTAGTTTTATCTTTTCTCTCCTATCTTCTATTCCCTTTACTCCTTCGGGAACTTGGACACCTGCTGCCTAGTACCTGGCCTTCTCCCAGCCTCTATTCCTCTGTCTCCCAGAAGAGTTAGCTTGCTTCTGTGGAGACTTTTACCACAGGGAGTGTGGCCTGGAGGAAGGAGCACTATAGAGAGAATCATGGAACCTATGTGCTGTGTACGGTTCTGTCACTACCTAACTTAAAGACATTGGCCAAGTCTCTTGTGCTTTCTGAGTTTTAGTTTCCTCATTTGTAAAATGTCACAGTTGGACTCGTGGGTCTCAAAACCTTTTCCAATCCTAATATTTCTATCTGATTTGCTCAGCACCCGGCCCCTGCAAGACTTATCTCCATCCAGCTCAGCCCAAGCCCTGGAGGAGTTGTTTCCCCGCTACACCAGCCTTCGGCCAGGACCCCCACTAAATCCCCCGGATTTTCAGGGCCTGAGAGATGCACTGGATTCAGAGCATACTCGTCGCAAGGTGAGATATAAAGACTTTCTTTTGAAAGCAGCAAAGATTAGAAATAGGGCTAAGTGCTAAGAAGGGAAGAGGGTTAAGGGACTGAAGCTGGGGCTTTGCTCTAATGGCTCTTCAGGAAGGCCTTGTTCCACCATCCTATCTAAAATGGCGCACCTCTCCTCCAGGTAGGTATTCATTACTCTGTTATGTCCTTCATGTAGCTTATGGCAGTCTGATGTATCTTGCTTATTTTGCTCTTCTAAAATCTAAGCTCCATGAGGGTCATACCTTATCTTTTTCAGCACTGTCTTCCTAAAATTTAGAATATACCAAACACATAGAAGCACTCCATAAGTGTTTGGTGAATGAGCAATGAACTTCATTGTCTTGCACAAAGGCTTTATAGCTGCTGGTATAATGAGTTTTATCCCTCTGAACTTCAGCCTGTCTGATGGGGGAAAAAGAGGGACAAGGCAGAAGAAAAATCAAAATCATTGGTTGTATTGTCATTTTTGGAACTTTCTCTTCTTCTGTTTTCAACTGCCTGGACACGAATGATAGGTTTTGCCTTTATCCTTGCGATGTTTAATCACTGTGTTCAATGAGCGTCTCAAGGCAGGAGTAACTTCCCACTGTTTGCAGCGTGGGTTGCTGCACCCCCACCAAAAGGTCTGTGGAAATTTTTCTCAGGAGATGCAGGGGAAGGAAGAGCCTGGAAGCTAAGCCCCTGCTTTCTGAGATGGTAGAGGAAGGTGTGAGAAGTCTTGGTCCCTAAGGTTTCTGCTTCAGAATTCCTGATTCTCTTCCAAACCTATTTTATCCTTGAGACACAGCCCATTTCCTATCTCCAGCCCATTTCCACCTAGCTGGAAAGTTCAGTGCTTTGGTCAGACTAAGGACGGCAATACTCAGTTTCTTTATCCTTCTTCCCAGCATTGTGAGCGTCATATTCAGAGCCTACAGACCCGTGTGCTAGAGCTTCAGCAACAGTTAGCTGTGGCTGTGAATGCTGACCGCAAGAAAGATATCATGATTGAACAACTGGACAAGGTGCCAGGGTAGCAGAATGTGGTGGGTCTCCCCATGCGGTGCACTAAGGAATAGTAAATAGGGAATGGCCAACCAACATCTTTTGTTCATTCTAGGAGCTGGGGTAAGGGGTGGGCTTACTGGCTACTGGGAGAAAGTGACTGTGGACCTTGCCCCCATGGGCAGAAGGCAAAAATATTATTTTGGAATTACATCTGAGTTTCCTCTCCTGAGACCTTGGCCCGTGTGGTGGAGGGGTGGAACCAGCATGAAGCTGAACGCACAGAAGTACTTCGGGGACTCCAGGAAGAACGCCAGGCAGCTGAACTCACTAGAAGCAAGCAGCAGGAGGTGCGCAATGTGGGTTATATAACCTAAGTCACTGATTGCTAGAATGAGGGGGTTGAAATAGCCCTGGAATTAGGGTTCCTACCAGATTGACCTGAATCTTGCAGTAGCTGGCCTGACAGTTCTCTCCTATTTCTGCTCCCTTCACTGTTTCTGCTGTCAAACATGCATTGTTGATGTCTTCCCAGCTTTCCTCATACCATGTAGTTAGTCTTTTTGGCCCTCAAGTAATTGACTTAACCCTCAGTTTTAAAGTTTACATTGTTAATGCTTTTTGTATAACATAGAGATTCCCCTCAGTTCTTCTGTCCTGTGTGACCCTTTTCCTGAAAGACAGTAACCCGCCTAGAACAAAGTCTTTCTGAGGCCATGGAGGCCCTGAATCGTGAGCAGGAAGCTGCCAGACTACAGCACCGGGAAAGAGAAATGCTGGTGAGAATGCTGGGCTGGGTTAATTCCAACAGAGGCTGTTATGTTATTTACTTCTACGGGGCTTGGGCTGTTGGTGAACCGTGGGAATTCATAAATTCAGTTGCACCAAGGCAGTAGTTCCCAAAGAGTGTTCCTAAAATACTAGTTTTGCTAGATACTCTGCAAAAAGGGCTCTGCCATCACGTGAGTTTGAGAGACTGCAAATTATTAGAATCCTCATTAGAATCATCTGGGGAATTATTGTAATGTATAGATCTCTGGGACCCATCCCCAGAGGTTTTGATTCAGTAGATATATGGTGGGGTTTGGAAAACAAAATATTTTCAGGAATTTCCTTTGTGATTTTGTTCAGCCAGGTTTGGGAACTATGGTCTAGGGCATAGCCAAAATGGCATGGGATGAGACTCATTCAAGTTTCTTATTACCGAAATGATAAGGTGATTACCCATGTGAATTAGTAGCCAGGTTTGGAACTTGTTGCATGTATGACACATGCTTGCTATATGCATACTGGTACTTAGAATCTTAACAGGCTACCTCCAGCAGTGTTGGTGATGGTTGCTGGTTGGCTAGTACATGATGGTAGGCTGGATATTCTATTCTTTGTGGAATTTCTTTTGATGATGGTGATAGCTATTATATACTGAGTACTTACTACATGCCAGAGACTGTGCTAAATGCTTTACATAATCTTTTCACTTGAATCTTCACAAGGTAGATGATATTATGCCTGCCCATTTCACAGATGAGGATGTATACCTAATGACACATAGTAAATGGCAGAGCTGGGACTCAAACTGAGATTTGAACCCAGATTCACCTATTTCTGGAACAGAAACTCTTACCTACTATATTACAATACTGTTGGTTTGCCAGCTTTTGTATTTTTGATGGACACAATTCTCAGCAGACACATTGTATGGGAGGTGAGGGGGCATGTTGCTGGTCTCTTGAAGGCATGCTGAGGATCTTGGTCTTCTCCTGGGGCTCTAGGAAGAGGAAAGGCAAGCTCTGACATTGAGATTGGAGCTAGAACAGCAGCAGTGTCGAGCCCTGCAGGAAGAACGGGATGAGGCACGTGCTGGGCAGCTCAGTGAGCATCGACAGTTGGAGACACTTCAGGTGGCCCTAGAAGAAGAACGACAGACCTGGACCCAGCAAGAGCGCCAGTTTAAGGAACGCTACCAGGCATTGCAGCAGGAGGACCAGGCTCAGTTGGAAAGGGAGAAGGTAAAAGCAGCAGTTGGGGAATGAGGAACAGATGAAGGGCAAAACAATGGAATGAGATGAGATGTCAAAATGTGGGGTTTAGGGGACTCAGATCGAGACTGAAGAACTATGTGTGTATGTGAGAGGCAAGATGGAGAGCGTAGGCCCAGCTAGAAAGGCTTACAGCATCGAACACATGGGAGACCAAAGAGAGACTAAAGAGAGTTTAGGAACTAGGTCAAATGTGAAGAAAAGGAAAGGAAGCTTGGGGTTTGGGTGGTGGGGGAAGGAATTGGGGAATAGAGGTAATTAGGAGACAGAAAATTTGGTATATACTTAAGTTTGATTCTCTTTCTCAGGGGAACACACAGAGGGAGGCCCAGGCTGCCCGGGAGGCCCAGCAGCAGCTGGCATCCATGCAGTCTGAGGTGCGGCGGTTGGAAGGAGAGCTGGATGTAGCTCGGAGAGAGAGAGATGCTCTGCAGCTGGAAATGAGCTTGGTGCAGGTCAGGAGAAGTGGTCTCAGGCGTCATCACAAACACATTTTTTTCTTTTTAAAAAGATTTTATTTATTTATTTAAAGATTTTAATTTATTTATTTTTAGAGGGGGAGGGAGGGAGAGAACAACAGTGTGTGGTTGCCTCTCACACGCCCCCTACTGGGGACCTGGCCCACAACCCAGGCATGTGCCCTGGCTGGGAATCAAACCAGGGACCCTTAGCTTCGCAGGCCTGCACTCAATCCACTGAGCAACAGCAGTCAGGGCTTATTTATTTATTTTTAGAGAGGGGGAGAGAGAGAGGGAGGGAAACATTGATGTGCGAGAGATACATTGATTGGTTACCTTTTGCATGCCTCCAACTGGGGACCTTGCCTACAACCCAGATCTGTGTCCTGACCTCGAATAGAATCAGAGACCTTTTAGTTAGCAGGCTGACACTCAAACCACTGAGCCACACCAGCCAGGGCTTGGCAAACATGTTTCTAATAGAATTTTGACTTTTATGAGCCTTTGTCTTTGTGTGTAAGATATATGTTAAGGGTAAATTACCATATTTTGCTGTGTATAATGTGCTCTCATGTATAATGTGCACCCACATTTTTGGCCCAAACTTTCAGGAAAAAAATCTTTTCATTTTAATTTTTTATTTATGTTATAAATGTTTTATTTATTTATATTCAGATACTTGTTTTTTTATTATAAAGGATCTTAGCATTACTTTTGAATATATTATGGTACAAGAAATTTTTATTTTATTTATTTAGTTTTAGAGACGGGGGAGGGAAGGAGAAAGAGAGGGAGAGAAATGTCAATATGTGGTTACCTCTTTTGCACCCCCCACGGGGGGACCTGGCCAACAACCCAGGCATGTGCCCTGACTGGGAACTGAACTGGCCTGTGCTCAATCCACTGAGCTACACCAGCCAGGGCTATGGTACAAGAAATTTTATGTAACAAATAATTATAAAATGCAAGAACAGATACAAGGTATTTTGTTGGTACTACCCATGTTTAATACACATCCTTATTTTTCTCCTCAAAAATTTGGGCAACAAAGTACACATTATACCCTACAAAATACGGTAATACGTTTCTGAGACCAAGTCAGTCTGAGAGATGTTTCCCATTATTAATTGTTGACTTAATCAGATGCTCAATTTCTGGGTTAGTTAGACCAGTGTTTGACCCCTTGAGCAAATAAATTCCTTTCACCTAGCCCATTGAACTGGAGGACCGCCCACACAGAAACTAATTTATCATGGAGACTTAGGGGAAAGATGTTAGTAAACAATTTATAAGGAGTAGTTTATAAGCTGCTGTGACCCTAAACTGGTGCTGGATGTATGTATGTATTTGTGTATTCAGTAAGCCTATTGAATAGCCTTTCTATATGTAAGTTCTGTGCTAGGAGCTGGAAATAGCCCTTGCCAAGGAGCTCACCAGCTAGATGGGGAGTTTGTCTACTACACACATATTTGAAGTAGAATGGTAACCAATAATTGAGGGTAAGGAAAACTACTCTTGACTCAGATATCATTTTCTTAGTAAGTAAGGTCTTCCCCAGCCACACTGAGTAAAATCTACAATCTGTGACAATCTGTTTCCCATCTCTGTTTAATTTTTATGTATAGCACGTAGTGTACCTTTTAAAATCTTGTTTATTTTTTGTAAGGTCCTCTAGGGCAAAGATATTTGTTAATTGTTGAATCCAAGAATAGTACGTGGCTTTCGAGTTCAAGTCCTCTATTTACTTATTGTTCTACTCATTATTGAAAGTGGGGTATTGAAGTCTCCAACAATTATTGTTGAACTGTCTATTTCTTCATTCAATTCTGTCAATATGTTTTGGGGCTCTCTTAGGTCCAATCCTCTGTATTTCACTGGTGTCAGTGTTTCTTCTCTTTCATTTTTGATTTTATTAGTTTGGGTCTCTTCTCTCGTTTTCTTGATGAATGTGGTTAAAGGCTTGTCAATCTGGTTTATATTTTCAAAGAACCAGCTCTTGGTTTCATTGATCTTTTGTGTTATTTTCTTAGGCTCTCTTTTGTTTATTTCATCTCTGATCTTTATTAGTCCCTTTCTTCTCACATTGGGTTTTGTTTGTTGTTCTTTTCCTAGTTCCTTTAGGTATAAGGTAAGATTGTTTGAGACTTTTTTTGTTTCTAGAGGTAGGCCTGTATTGCTATGAGTTTTCCTCTTAGGACTGCTTTTGCTGTGTCCCATAGATTTTTGGATTGTGCTTTCATTTTTATTTGTCCCAAGTTATCTTTTGATTTCTCCCTTAATCTCATTGTTAACCCATTCCTTGTATAGTAGCATGTTGTTTAGCCTTCATGTGTTTGTGTGTTTTTCAGGTTTTTTTCTTGTAATTGATTTCTAGTTTCATACCATTGTGGAGGGAGAAGATGCTGACATATTTCAATTTTCTTTAATTTATCGAGACTTGTTTTATGACCTAACATGTGATCTACCCTGGAAAATGTTCCACGTGTACTTGAAAAGAATGTATATTCTGTTGCTTTGGAGTGAAATGTCCAAAAATATCAATTGAATCCATCTGGTCCAATGTGTTATTTAAGGCCTTCATTTCTTGTTAATTTTCTGTCAAAAGATCTATTCAGTGATATCAATGGGGGGTTTAAATTCCCTACCAGAACTCAATTACCGTTTATCTCTCCCTTTATATGTTTCAACATTTGCTTTATAAATTTAGATGCTCCTATGTTGGTTGCATAAACATTTACAAGTGTTATAACCTCTTAATTGGATTGATCCCTTTACCATATGCAATGTCTTTCTTTGTCTCTTATTTATAGCCTTTGTTTTAAAGTCTATTTGGCTGGTGTAAGTATTGCTTCCTAGCGTTCATGATTTCTTATGAAAAATCAGTTGTTAATCTTATTGAGTCTCCCTTGTAAGTGACAAATTGCATCTTTTCTACTGCTTTCAAGATTCTTTATGTTTAGCTTTTGACAGTTTGATTATAATGTGTTTTAGTGTGGATCTCATTGAGTTTATTCTACTTGGAATTTGTGGAGTTTCTGGGATGTGTAGACTTATGTCTTTCAGCCAATTTGGGATGTTTTTCACCATTGTTTTATTTTTTTTTAATTGATGAGAGAATGAGGGAAAGAGAGAGAAATATCAATTTGTTGTTCCACTTATTTATGTATTCACTGGTTGGTTCTTGACCAGGGGTTGAATCAGAACCTTGGTGTATCAGATGGAACTCTAACCAACTGAGTTACCCAGCCAGGGCTGGCCATTATTTCTTTAAATATTTTTTTCTGTCCCCTTTTCTCTGTCATCATTCTAGAACTTCACTAATGAATATGTTGGTATATTTGATGATATCCCTTAGTTCCCTCAGGTTATCTTTCTTCATTTTTTTTTCCTCCTTCTTAGTAGACTAGATAATATCAATTGTCTTGCCTTTAAGTTAACTGGCTCTTTCTTCTCCCTGCTCAAATCATTGAGCCCCTATAAAAACAGACTATCTTTTAGAGCAGTTTTAGGTTCACAGCCTAATTGAATGGAAGGCACAGGCATTTCCCATATATG
>PVIA01010345.1:0-52590 GCA_004024845.1 Tonatia bakeri | reverse complement strand
TGTAACCCTGGAAAAGAAGAATGATATATGCATGCAAAATAATACTCTGGAAAACAATGACCAGTTTTGTTTCTAAATATAAGTAAATAAAAAATTGAATTAAAAAATTAAAACAAAAGATTCTTTTTACCTGGAAGTTTGGGCCAAAAACGTGGGTGCATGTTATACACAGCAAAATATGGTATTTTCTCCCTGACAGAAACCTGTTTTTTCTCCACTGTCTTAATAGTATATTTTGATACACAGAAATTTTAAGTATTAATATGGGTGAATTCATCAAGAATTTCCTTTATAATTAACATTTTTGTATCTTTTTTTAAGAACTGTCTCTACCTCAATAATTTTAAATTATTTTTCTTTCTCTCTCTTTTTTTTTTTTGAACATACAGGGTCTGGCAGAAGTAAGGCCTGCTTGAGTGTAATTGGTCTGGTGATAGTACAGGTGTAATAATTTATAGTTTTAATGTGAACATTTCACCTAAAATGTCATATGGTGTGCTTGAGTGTGATATTGTTATGTGACAGAATTACATGCTTATGATGTTGTAATAAAGGATTTTGTAACTTAAAGAAGGGGGCGTTGTTTGTGCTGAGCCCTGTATACACATGACCCATGGACATGGACAATGGTGTGGGGACTGCCTGAGGGAGTTGGGGGTGGCACTGGGTGGAGGGAGGCTCAGAGGGAAAAACTGGGACAACTATAATAGCATAATCAATAAAATATAATAAAAATGAAAGAAATTATTTTTCTATGTTTTTTCCTAAATTTTAAAAAACTTAAACCACATGGAATTCATTTAAACTTTTCTCCATGTGGATGATTCATTGTATTCATAGCAGGTGCCTCCTCTCCCAGTGTTCTGCCTCATTTACAGCTTCCCAAATACGTACAGCAGCGATGCCCTGTTTGTTATATACTGTACCTTGATTTCTGATAGAGTGGACTCCTCCTGCATCTTCTTCACCAGTGTACTGGTGGTTCCTAGGTCTCTATGCTCCTCCACGTATCATCAGCCCATCGATTTTCTTCCTAAAGTCCCATGAGCATTTTTATGGAAGTGCATTGTATCAACAGATGAATTTGAGGGAAATGGACATTGGTACTACCTTCTGTCTTTCAGGCCATGAGTACAGTTCACCTTTTCATTGAGTTATATCTTCTTGATTGAATTGTAAGATAGCTCAATAATTTTCTCCATGTGTCTAATCTATATGATTATATATATTCTAAAGAATTTTATTTTTTCCATGTATTTGATAAAATTTTTGAATTAAATGTCTCACTGCTAATTGCTAATATATAAAATGCAGTTGGTTATTAAATGTAAGTTGCTACCTAACTACCTAACTCTTGTTTATTTTAATAAGCTATTCCATATGCTCTATGTTTTCTTAAAATGTAGACAATCATAATATCTACTTTATTTTAAGGCCTGGAATCTCCAATGCATTGTTTAATAGAAATAGTGATCATAGCATCCACTTCTTGTTTCTGATTTTAAAGGAATGTTTTTAATGCTTTGGTATTTTTATAAAAGATACTTTTTCATAAAAGCATTTTTTTTTTCATAAATCTCTTTAACCTGGTGAGTAAAGTTCCTACTTTGTCCTATTCTGCTAAGAGCTTTTATTGGGAACGTGGTTTGAATTGTATGAAAGACATCTTCCTTGTCTGTGATGATCATGTGGTTTTATCTTTAATTGGGTTACATGGATACATATTATGATTTTCTAATGTTAAACTGCCCCTGCATATCTGAAATAAATCTTGAGCAAGAGAATCCTACTTGGTTATTTAAAAAAACACATTGTGAGATAAAATTTGTTAATATTTAATTTCAAATTCTTCTTTTCTGAGTGAGAATAGCTATTTTTATTTCTTACCCTGTCCTCTTTAAGATTTGATAAGAAATGTATATGTCCTTAATTTACCCTTTCATATTCTCTAAAATCATTTGTATAATATTGGAATGATCAGGGTTTTAAAAAAATTTAGTAGAAATCATCTATAAAATCATCAATGCTTGATATTTTTTAAGAAAGATTTAAAAAAATGATTACCTAGATTTCTCTCATTATAAATGGACGATATAGACAGACTTTTCTGGGGGGTGTCCAGTCTCTCAGCTGGAAATAGTCAAGTATAATTAATCGTGTTTGTTAACACAGTCCCAGTTTATTTCTGCCTACATACACTTACACATCATGCTGCAAATTTCTATTTCTAAATCTAACCCCAAACTCTTTCCCAGTTCCTAAAACCACAGAGCCAGAACTCTCAGCCTCACAAGCTGAAGGTCTGAGAATACAGTGTTTCTTTCCTCTGCCTCTGTGAGCGATTGGAGGGGGTAATGTTAGTTACTGCAAAGTATCTGCTTTCCTATGGTTACTATGACAAATCATCACAAATTTAGGAGCTTCAACCTCCAAATTTATTACCTTCCAACTCTCCACATTAGTTCAACCAGAGCTCAGTGGCTAAAGTCGTGGTGTCACACAGACGTCCATCCCTTGGGAAGGCGTCAGAAAAAGAACCCACCTCCTTGCTTTGCACAGGTTCTAAAGCCAGTGTTACTTGGGGCCCTTCCTCCATCTTCAAAGCCAGTAATGATGAGTCGAATCCTGCTCACATCACAGCTCTCTGTGCCTTCTCCAGCAGCAGAGACAATGTCAAGAGTTTTACAACATTCTGTGAAGTCAGTAACACAGCTTCTAGTTTTGTGCCCAGTGGAATGTGACATTTTCATACAACCACAGAAAGGTCCATAACAACATATGGATGCTAAACTGCACACCAAGAAGTATGACACTAGTATTTTCCCCGTTTGTTCATGAGGGAATGTAGATGTGAGAGAAGCAATTCGGGGAAATTTTACATGTTAATTATAAAATTTGGGGCTTTATTAAAAAAATACAGGTGAGGAATCCAAACTTCCAAGGTGCTAACTAATGTGCCCACAGTCCTATAGGCAGCAGTAGAGCTCTGATTTCAGTCTAGAAGTCTGAATTCAAAACCCAGGCTCTGTTCTGTTTCAGAGTTTCCTTCATCTAGAAATCACCTAGAAATAATTAAACAAGTTCAGAGTCTGAAGAAATCAAATAAGATAATGTCCATGAAGTATGGCTCAAATTATAGTGCACAGCATAAATCTTATTATTGCTTTTGAAATACAGGCATTCTTATAGGGGATATAGACAATAATACTCAAATAAAAATGTCTGGTGCTGGATGGAAACCAGACTGATCACTTTGTAAGTATATAAATGTCTACCACTATGTTGTACACCTAAAACTAATATAGTATGGTATGTCAACTGTAATTGAAAAATTAAAAAGTATTTAAAAGATGTATATATACATACACAATGGAGTGTTATCCAGCCATTAGAAAGGAGGATATCCTGCCATTTGCAACAGCAAAGATGAACCCTGAGCACATTATGCTAAGTGATATAAGTCAGAGAAGGACAAGTACCATATGATGTCACTTATATGTGGAATCCAAAAGAGGAAATTTGACAAATGAAAAAAGAGACAGAATAAAATGGTAGTTATCTGACTGAACGTATTTAAGGGTAGGTACTTATAATGAACATTAAATAAGCCATAGAGATCTAATGTACAGTGTATTGAAATAGCCATTAATAAGTATGTAATGTGATAAATATAGTTACAATACCCATAGTACAATATATAAATGTATCAAAGTAACATGCTGTACCCCTTAAATTTACAGAATGTTATTTGTCAAATTCATCCAATAAAAATTCCTCCTTTTAAAAATAAATAAAATGTAGGCATTCTTCTCCATTTATAACTCAACTTAATAATACACATTCAAAGTTATTAACTGCTGTCCTTCCTCTCTCACTGTACCCGGGAGAGTAGGAAAATTGTCATGTTAAAGTTATCATTCGGGCCCATATTATCCAAACTAATCAATGCTAAATCCACATATTTCCTCTCTCATTGTTTTCATTACAGTATCCAAAATGAAAAGGGCTGGCTTCACATCAGTAATAGACAAAAAAGAAAAGAAGGTACACGCTGACTTAATCACCTGATAAAAATATACCCTGTATATATAACATGAGAAGATTAGAAATGTGTGTAGACTTCCGGGCAAGATGGCAGCACAGGTAAACATGTTATTCGCCTCCTCCCAAAAATACATAAAAATTACAGCTAAACTACAGAACAATCATCATGCAGGATCGCCTGAAGTCTGGCTGAATAGAAGGCTTACAACTAGGGAATTAAAGGAGAAGCTGCATCGAGAGTGGTAGGACAGGTGGCAATGCAGAACGAGCTGCTCCCATGCCTTTGTGTGGCAGATAAAATCAGGAGGGATATCTTGGCTGTGGCGGTCACCCCGGAGGAGCACGGGGTCCCAGACCCACAGCAGGCCCCCAGTCCAGGGCTCCAGAACCAAGAGGAATACCCCATAGCTTCTGGCTGTAAAAACCAATGGGGACTGTGGCTAAGTGAGATGAAGGCTTCTGGAGTCCCAGGCAGTTCTAGACTGCACACAGACTTACTAAGACTCATTCCCTCTGAGCTTTAGCATGGGAGCATCAGTTTGAAAGGAGAAACATACAGGGAGAAACTGAATTGTCCAGCATCAGGGCAAGAGCTGGGGGGCAGCTTTCTCCCAGACAGAAGTGCTGGAAGAGGCCATTATTTCTTTGATGAGACCAATTCCCAGAGCTGGCAGGCAGGTACCATATCTGAGTCACCATCTCCCTGGCTCACACTGTTTTCCCATCCTGGTGATGCCCTGATGCTCCACGCCACCCAACTTTCAGGCTTACTCAAGCTGTTTCCAGTGACCTTTTCATACAAATGGCCTGTCATGGCTCATGTTTCAGAATATCCTAAAATCTGTCAAACAAGCAGCACCTGGCCACAGCATGCCCTGTACCTCTTGCCAAGTGGCCCCAGGCCTGGCATGAGCAGTAGCTGGCCTTGGTTTGCAGCTTGACCTCACCAGAGCACCTCCAAGCCCAGCACAAGTAGCAGCCATTTGCAGATCATTTTGTAGCTCAAACCGTTCGGCCCTGGGCAGAACAAAAGAAGTAGCTGAATTTGACCTGCGCCTCCCTGAAGGCCCCAGGGCAGTGCACCCAATGGACAGCTTTAGATCAAGTCAAAGCACCATCACCCAACTACCTCCACGAGCAACACACTCAAGGGGCAGACTCAGCAGCACCAGAGTCCTGCAGAAGAAAGTCCTGCTCTGTGAGGTGGGCCCCTGCACATCGGACCCTCTATGGTAGTCAGAGGTCAGTGGTTGCAACCAGTCCTTGCAGCTAATTAGCTTGGGGATAAATCCCTCCCCGTGGCATGCCAACAGCAATCCAGGCTCAACCACAAGAGGAGGGTGTACTCAGCCCACATAGGAGGTGCACCTCCAGTGCCCAGCTTGGGTGATTGGGGAGGTGACCCCACAGGACACCTACTACAATAGGCCATGGTACCAAGTTTGGGACACATAGGAGCTCTACCTAATACATAGAAACAAAGACAGGGAGGCTGCAAAATGAGGAGACAAAGAAACATGGCCCAAATGAAAGAACAGAACAAAACTCCAGAGAAAGAACTAAACAAAATGGAGACAAACAATCTACTAGATGCAGAATTTAAAACACTGGTTATAAGGATGCTCAGGGAATTTAGTGTAAACTTCAACCGCGTAAAAAAGAAATCAAGGGTACACTAGCTGAAATGAAGAATAATTTATAGGAAATCAACAGTAGAGGAGATGAAACTCAGAATCAAATCAGTGATTTGGAATATAAGGGGTAAAAAATACCCAATTGGAAAAGGAAAAAGAATCCAAAAGAAAATGAGAATAGTGTAAGAAGCTTCTGGGACAACTTCAACAAGTCCCACATGGAACTAGAAGTCGCATCAAGGAGATGCCAGAAGAAGGAGAGAGAGCAAAAAATGTAAAACCTATCTGAAAAAACAATGACAGAAAACTTCTCTAACTTGGAGCAGGAAATAGACATACAAGTCCAAAAAGTAGAGTCCCAAACAAGATGAACCCAAAGAGGTCCACCCAAAGAGGTCCACCCCAAGACACATCATAATTAAAATGCAAAAAGTTAAAGACAAAGAGACAATCATAATAAAAGCAGCAAGAGAAAAGTAGTTAGTTACCTACAAGGGAGCTCCCACAGGATTCAGTTGATTTCTCAATGGAAACTTTTCAGGCCAGAAGAAAGCGGCAAGAAATATTCAAAGTGATGAAAATCAGGAACCTACAACCAAGATTACCTAGCAAAGCTGATTTATAATCGAAGGACAGATAAAGAGCTTCCTAGACATGAAAAAGCTGAAGGTGTTCATTACAACCAAACGGTATTATATAAAGGGTTAAAGGGTCTCCTTTATGAAGAAAGAAAAGATAAAAAAATATGAACCCTAAAGTGGCAATAAATATGTATCTACCAACAATGGAATAAAAAAATAAATAAACAAGCAGAACAGAAACAGACTTATAGATACATTTTGATGGCTATGAGATGGGAGGGGGCTAGGGGGATGGGTGAAAAAGGTGAAAGGATTAAGAAGTACCAATTGGTTGGTACAGAGTAGTCATGGGGATGTAGAGTGCAGCATAGGAAGTACAGTTCATAATATTCTATAACCGTGTATGGTGTCAGATGGGTGGGAGATTTATCAGGATGGTTGCTTCATAGATTATATAATATCTAATCAATGGGGTGTACACCTGAAACTAGTATAATAGTGTATGTCAACTATCATTGAAAAATAAAAATGACTTAAAAGTAGAAAAAAATTAAAATGTATGTCAATATACATTTTATTGATTTAAGCCCTAAATCCCTTTTGGTTTATTTTACTAGAGATTAAGAGCTGTTAAGATAACCAATAAGCTACACATGCCTTGTTTAATTTTTTAACTGGTCACAGAGCAAGTTACCAGCACCCTCTTAATAACAGTAGAAATTACTAATATTGCCCTACATTCTCCCTTTCTTATAAATGCATACATGAATGTCAGAGAAGATCTATGCCTTAGGCTGCAAGTTACAGAGATAAAAGTTACAGTCTTAAATTGGCTTAAACACGGAACATATCTACTGGCTCACACCTTCCGAAGCTCAGAGACTGGACTGGCCCAAGGTCAGAGAACGTAGGGATTCCACAACGTAATCAAGGAGCAAGGCCCCTTTCCTCTCTCCATTCTGCTGTGTTTGAGTTCAGATTCATCCCAAGGCTGGTGTCCTTTGCAATTATAGCTTCTTCGTTTACATCCAGTGGGGACATATAAGAACAAGCTTCAACCGTGAAAAATGCCTCTCTCTTCAGCTTAATGAGGCAAATACAGGTGGCAGGTCACACGTCCCAATCATAGCAGTGCCATTTGCTATGACTGGCTTAGGGCTGTGGTCCTGAAATAACGCCGTGCATGGGCCTGGACTAATCATAAGCCATTGCCAGACATTTTCCTCCATGCATTGCCGCTGCACAGCATAGATGGGTGATGGGTGGCAGCCGTCATGCCTATTCTCACAAACGTCGATAAACCTCCTCCAAGCATGTCTCCAGGCATGAGCACGGTCAACGTGCCAAGAATATTTGGGGACTGGGGGAAATGGGGACTGGAATGAAGAGACTACTCTTCCGATGCAGTTGTTGTAAATTTTCATGTTCTCTCTTCTGAGGAAATACTTCAGATTTTTATTCTGCTCAAGACTAAATAGGAGGAAGACCCTTGTCTCCTACTTGGGCTGAGGAAAAGAACTGCCATGAGATGTAGGGAGGAAAACTTGGATTCAGTGATGCCAGAGGTGACCCGAGAATCTAAGCACACAAAAATCCAGAGAGATCTCGGGAAGGGCACTGGACCTCCCACTTCCTGTGCCATCACAGGCTCCTAATGGGCAGGCCTAACAGAGCTAGAACTGACTATACCACTCTCCTGATTGTCCAAGCTCAGACAGGTACTGCGTTAATCAAATGGGCTTTAAACCAGAAATAAGCTTCCTGGATAATATATGCATATATCACAAAAAGAATGCTATTTTCAACAAGCAGATTTAGCCAGATGCAAAACATAGTCATAATCAAAAAAAATTTGATTTGCTCCACGGTAGTAGTTGCTTCCTTAGTATGTGAGCCCATGCTCTGAAGGGGCGTGGCTATTGAAGATGCTGCTGTTTCTCTCTGTTGCTCAAGGGAAGCAAGAAATTGGTCTGTGTTACAGAAGGCTCTAGGGCAGCATAGCTGCTGCGTGGAGAGGAGGCCATTGTTTTGGGACAAGCTTTATTGGTGATCAAAGTTTCCACGGTTGGGTTGATGGACACTGCATTAAGATTTAGTTTATGGAGATCCAGGCAAGAAGAGAAGGAGAAAGCTGCCGGAAGCAGGTAAGTGTGTTAACATGATGAATACCCTCCCTGAGGCAAGGTGGCTTTTGCCTAGGTGTCCAGTTCTCTTTCTGCCTGAAGTCCTTTCGGAACCAAACATGCCTTTCACTCCATTCTCTTCTGCTTTCTTTTGCTTTAGCTATTTTGTTTGCACTTATTTCAGATTTTAATCATAGGAGGAGGCTGATGAGAGCTTAATGGAACTAATTAGAATGATTTTTTTTAAACACCTATAACCCTTTATTCTGTTTTTATACCCTTTTTATTGTTCATCTTTCAAAGAACCTCAAGATGGTAAAGATACTTACTACCCTGTAGAAATGACCCCACATGACATCAAAAGCAGGTTATGGCTCTTACATTTGTCTCACCCATGTCTTGTTACACATAGCTATATAACTTAGAACTATTCATAGTTACATAGTCTATACCTACATATAGTTATATATTTTTGGATAGGTAAATTTATGTAGATGAATTTATATTAGTATATATCTAGAACTGTGGTTCCTTGGATTCTATTGGCTATATGGTCATGTTTAAGGGGTTTTAGATATCTAGGACAAATACATACAAAATTTACGACTTCATGTATAAAGATTGTCATTAGTCATGCAAATTGAATGGACTTTCTTTGACTGCAAAGAACTTTAAGCACATAGAACTTAAAAACAAATCTGTTAGCCTATAAAAGGTCAATCAGACTGCCAATATATTTTGCCTTGGTTTACCAACAGTAATAGAATATTATTAAACCCTTATGTACATCTCTGGGAAAATAACAAATAAGAACTCATTATATTCTTAAAGCAGTTTAAAATTTTTTCAAATATATAGTGTACGTATATCTTTAAGCTGTGTCATTAATAACTGAAGTGTTGACAAATGGTTAAACACATAAATTGGAAATATATAACTTTGACATCTTAAAAATATCCCATTAAAAGCAGCACTCTCCAATAATCTGTAGTTGTGTTCATGGTCTCCAGAACTGCTCAAAAGTGTGAAAATGTGAATAGACACTTACCAACAGTATCACATGGCTCATCTTTGTGCACACAGAAATCTTTTCTAGAAAGAAAAATATAAAATGGAAGTAAAAAACCTTTCCTCAAATAATAGTTGTATGAATAATAAAGAGTTGAATGAATAATGAACAGTTGTATGGCTAGGAAACTTCCATCTCTATCTATAGGAATTTAATAAAACTGAAAATGAGATTAAATTATTTTTAGTTCTAAGAAAATATGAGAATTAAATTTTCATGGTACCTTTTTACCTGATACAATCCTGAAACATGTTCTCTTATCTCATAGACAGTACTTCACAAGTAAAAGTCTATCTTGTTTTGAATTTACAGGATTTCATTTATTTACTATGAAAAAACAGTATCTGGTATTGGGACATGGCTTCTTGTTTGAAAAATAGTCTAAAATCTCTACTTCACATAACCCTAAAATAATTTCCAGATTAAAGATTTAAATGTGAGAAATACAATTTAATACAACAAAACATTTTATATCATAAGATTGGAAAATTTTTAAAAGACAGATAATCGCTCTAAATAAGGCATGAAGAATCGAGTATTTTTACATAGCTGTCTAATTTAGGATTTTTGCATAGGGTCTAACCATGAATAACATTCTATAATTTGCTTTTTATTTGACTACTATATCTTGGAGAGCATTCTGTAGCAAATTGCGAACTTTTGAGACAGCTATCAAAAAGTGAACTTCAAGCATTCATAAACATAGATGAAAAATCTACAGTCTTCTTGCTCATTCATGCACTTGCTTTCTAGTTAACTTTTTTATCGAGTTACAACTGGCAGACACCATGATTTCTGGTTAATTTCAAGATTTCTTTTTGTATTGGCAGTTCTGCAGTCCCACCCAGATGTGTCTAGATGCTGATTTTACTTTTCTTTATCTTCTTTGGTCCTTGGTATGATTTTCAATTAGAAGATCCTTGAACACATGAAAATCCTTACTACTTGCTGTTCAGCGAATCCCTCCCACACACTCTCCTGGAGCCCCTCCCGGCACAGGCATGTTCTCGTCTCAGCATCTGCAACTCTGGGGCGCTGACCTGCATCCCCGTCTCTCAACAACTCTGTGCAGCTTCCGGGAGAGTTCCCTTGGGCCCCTCATCCAACCCACTGGTGCTCCCTTCGACTGTATCTAACCTGATTTTCAACTCAGAAATTAAAATTTTAAGTAGAATTTCTTTTACAGGTGTTTAATTTTCCTCAATTTTCAAATCAACTGTTCTTTTTTTGTCAACCACCTTATTCTAACATTTTGAATTTTTTGTGGGTTTTTAATCATGAGAACAGACTTTTACAATCTCTGTCAGCTTTTTTTAAAGTTATTCTTTATTGTGATTCTGAGCTTCTACAATGGAAGATGTTGTCATTTTGAGTTTTGGAATTCCATTGTGAACTCATCCAGTTAGATTCATTCACGGTGGCCTTGTGTGGTCTAAGGCGACAGAGGGCCACTTCCGGGCAGCTCACCATCGGCTTTCGCTGCGTGCTTCGCTGGGAAGAGTGTTGGTCGAGGTGCAGTTTTCCTCACCCGGGGTCCTGGTTGAGATAGAATGCTCCCTGTGGATGACCTGGGCTTGTGTGCACAGCTCTCTCCAGAGCACACATTCACTCAAGGCGTAGGTAGCTGCCGGAAGGTTCTGGCTGCATGTTATCACTTTGGTTCCACTTCCCCTCTTCATAAAACCTCAGAGGCTTTTCTTCATGTGGGAGCTAAACCCAAGAACCCACATTTCTGAGTCCAATAAACTTTTGCCAGGGTGGCTACCACATTACTTCAGAAGCATACTACTTTTTTTTTTGCCTTATTTTGCATATAAAAGAGTTTTATTACATTTTTTTCTATAATTCCTGTATGCCTACAAATGGGAACACTTGCTGATTATCACATAGTTAAAGGAAGTGAGCTGATCTGTGACCAACCATATAGTAATTAAGAATAGTAAAACTTAGCCCTGGCTGGCATGGCTCAGTGGATTGAGCGCGGGCTGTGAACCAGGCATCGCAGGTTCGATTCCCAGTCAGGGCACATGCCTAGGTTGCAGGCCATGTCCCCCAGCAACCGCACGTTGATGTTTCTCTCTCTCTCCTTCTCCCTTCCCTCTCTAAAAATAAATAAATAAAGTCTTAAAAAAAAAAAGAATAGTAAAACTTGGTTAACTTTGAATATTAATATACATAGAAACTAGCCCTATAGGCCTTATTCTATTACTATAAATCATGCATCTAGTTTTACCAAATTCTTTAAAAGACTGTATAACTGCCTCAATAAGACATTCACGTTGACTGCAATTAATAATATTTTTTTCAGAGGATCTCAAATGGATCTATAATAAGAGATGGCCCCAGATCATCCAACCCAGTGGCTGAGATTTCTAGAGAGTGCTAACTCACTGTCTTTTTTTCTAACCCCCTCTAACGTCACTGTCTCTCTTTTTTAAATCCTCACCCAAGTATGTATTTATTGATTTGAGAGAGAAACCGAGACAGAGAGAGAGGATGAGAGAAAAATCAATGTGCTAGAGGAGCACTGACCTGTTCCCTCCCACACACACCCCAACCAGGGACCGAAACCGCAACCTGGGCCTGTGCCCTGACCGGGATGGAGCCTGCGGCCCTCTGGTGTGCGCGACAACACTCCCACCAACCGAGCCACCCAGCCAGGGCTTCACTGTCTTTCTTGATGCCTGGTTCTTCAACGCTTTCGTCGATTCTAAGCACTACACAGAATTTCTCCATCTATCAAAAAAAATAAAATAAAATCTGCCCTGGCTGGTGTGGTTCAGTTGGTTGGAACATCAACCTGTAGACACAAGGGTCAAAGTTCAGTTCCTGGTCAGGGCATGTACCTGGGTAGCAGGCTCCATCCTGGCCGGGGCACATGTGAGAAGCAAGCAGTCGATGCTTCTCTTGCACACCAACCTTTTTCTCCCTCTCTTTCAAATCAATAAACTTGTCCTTGGGTGAGGGTAATTGTTTTTTTTAATCAAAGAGCACACTTCTTCTGGCGCTCAAATTGGGCAAAATTAGATTCTGTGGTTCAAAACCAACATGAAATGATACAGGAAAATATACTGGCCCCCAGCCCCCAGTGGTGTAACATATTCAGAGTCTGAATAGAGCTACAGATGAAGAAAAATGGAAAAGGTTTGTTGACGTTCTTGTTTATCAGTAAATGACCACGTAGTAGTTAGTCTTCCTCTGCATTGGAAGATACTGAAATGAAATCTACCACAGGGACACCATGCCCAGAGTATAAGCTGCATACTGCTTATTTCTAGGGGTACATTTACATACACGGCAATGGACAATAAACGGCTCCTTCTACTGTCATGTGGCACACAACCTGCCAACACAATTGGACATGGTAGGGTTCATTAAGTGCTTCTTGCATGCCAAGCACTGGATAAGGGGGAGGCCACAAAGATCAATACAGTAGACTTCTACTCTGGAAGCAGAGAAGAGGATGAACACAATCACCTCTGTGATAAGGGCCCCAGATCAGTGAGGAAGAAGCCTGGGGAATTGTGTGAAATAATGGATAGTTCTATTTTGCAATTGACTTTGCCAGTAAAAGGAGAAACACCCAAAACAAATGATACTGAGTAATATGGGAATGCAGAAAATTAAAGAAACCTAAAATCAGATCTTCACCACAAGGCCAAGAATCAGTGAGTGCAAAGTGTATGCAGATGCAGGGGGAAAGGGATTTTATGTGCTCTTTCTAGACGTGCAGAACATCACATCATCATGCATGAGGCTGCAACATGACTATTTGATTTACATAATGTGAAACAAGGGACTTCATCTGTAACTAAACAACATGGTAAAACTAGGACAAATGTGCTGCTTATTGTCAAGGGCACTTAAGAGTTCCTCACACGGCCAATTTCTGTTCACTTAGCAAACAAATGAATAAAGCACAGTATTTCAAAGAACACGAGGTCCTTTATTCAGAAGCACTGGAGCATTGGAAATGCCTCTCAGCACAATCGATGGATAAGCTGTCGGCGGCATTTCCAAACTTCAGATCAGACTGTAGCGCTTAATCGTCCCCTTCGTTCCAGAGGGTCACAATAACATATTCTTCATTTTCACAATGTTCAAAGATTTACTGGGGAGGGGAGAGCTGGGGGGACTTGTTTGCCTAGACCTGTGATCACATGGATTCAAATTCTCTCATTTTTGGCTCGCGATGGCTCGGCGCGCCTGAAGTCTGCATCGCAGAGTTTCATTATGTGAGTTTATGGAAATGATGCTGTTGGACTTTGGCAGCTGAGAAGGCCAATAAATTCTGCTTAAGTTCTGATTTATATTGAAAAAAATGAAATGTGGCCTTTAATTTCCAAGAATGAAGATGCATCTGAGAATAAGTCTCATTGTAGAGTTTTATAGTGCCCTGGGTTATACCTATAAATGACTCATTCAAATATTACTCTATGATTTGTACTAAATTAATATATTTCTGCCATTTCTACATTTTATTAAATTTTTGATCTTACTTGCCAATGTCATTAGTTTAAAACTAACTTTCAGAAGTACTGTACATAAACCAAATCATTTCAGTAAATAGGAAAGGCAAAAATATCATTAATAAAGTGAAATTTTAAATGAGAGAGCGCTTTCAAGAGACATTGACTCAGGCCTTCCCCCTGATTTCAAAGAGAAATGGGAAAATTACACTGAGAATACATCATAGAGTTGACAGCTGGGGCGGTATGTTTTGTGTTTGTGTTACTATGAGCCCACGAGCACTGAGTCAGCTCGAAACTATTTACTTCATTGTGGCCACAGAACAACTTGACAAATATATTACTGCAGATATATTTGGGTTTATACAAACATTATTCATTTTAGCTGAAACCAAAATTAATGGCTGAGCTAAAATTTAATAACTGTCTACGATGAGCATGCACTAGAAACTAGGCTGGCTATGAGTTTAGTTTGTCAAATACGGGTGAAATCCAAGGAGATTAAAATTTTTTTTATTTCTCACAAGCTCTCTGCAAAGCGAGTATCTGCTTACTTTGATCTTACACTAACTAAGAAGGGACTCGTCTTTAATCAGTCAGACTACTGAGTCCGACTTCCCTGAGCAAACATGGCAGTAAAACTGCCCCCTCAGTTCGCGGCTGTCACCGTCACGGGGCTGAACACGGAGATGGGGACGGAGACCCCCCGCCGAGACCTCCCCTCCGCGGGCGGGCGAGGCAAGGGAGAATGACTGGTTAGCATCTATTAACATTTAATATGTGTGTGGCCTTTGTTATATTTTTTTTTCTATTTTCAACCACAGAATTTTAATCTAATTACTTAAAAAAAAAACCCAGAAGCAATCCATTAAGTCCTATTCCGAGTCCTGGTTATCAGGGTGCGAAGCACTGAAGTCACCATTTCTCTGCAGGACTGAGTTGTGCAGGTTTTTTTCCCACGAAATGTGAAGGGGCTTGGCAAAACTTTACCTCCCAAACAAAGTTCACCTACCAAAAAGGGCTTTCCCATTCAGGTCTGAACACAAGTCCTGTTTAGAGAACGAAGCTTGGGTTTTCTATCCATAACTAAAAGATACACTAGAAATAGGATAATAGTGCCTTATGTTGTCTTATCTTTGAAAGGTACAACTTGGGCATAGAGAGTACAGCATTCAGTCATGTGGCAGTAGTTCAAGTTTTGAAAATCTGAGGGTGAGTGATTATTTTATTAATGGATCTGACCCAGCAGATTGAGATCAGGAAATGCACATTGTATGTTTTCCTGAAGAATATTATTTAGAATAGTCTCACGAATCCCAGATATTATTACCTTTAGTTCATTCCTTTAATACATTGTCCCAGCCTATGGCTAAACATGAAGTTTGATTGCATTTTATGAGCATTTGATAAGGAAGAAGATTATGTTTCTAAACATGATACCGGGTACTATTTAATCACCCCCAGTAAATACTAGCACATGTTTACAACCATATGTAGATAAAGATGTTTATATGTTTTTTTCTAAATGTAAAAGATCAGAAAGAGACATAGATATAGAATAATTACATAAATTAGGGTACTTCTATGCAATAAAATGTTGGCCATCAATGATATAGACCAACATGGTTATATCAGTTTCCCGTCGCTGCTCTAACAAATCACCACAAACTTGGTCATTTAAAACAACAGGAACGCATTATCTTACAGGTCTAGAGGTCTGCAGCCAAACACAGGTCTGACGGGGTTAAATCAAGGTGTCCACAGGGCAGCACGGCCCCCAAGGCTTTCAGGGGGGAGACACAGCCTTGCAGAGGCTGCCGGCACCTTTTGGCTGGTGGCCCTGCCACCATCTTGAAAGCCAGCTGCAAAGCATCTTCCAGTCTCCATGACTCTGACCTTGTGTTCCCTCTCCCATCTTTACAGATTCATGTGATCACATTGGACCCAACTAGAGAATTTGGCATAATCTCCCCATCGTGACTTCCTTAACCACATCTGCAAAGTCCCTTTTGCCATGTAAGAGGACACGGTCACAGGTTCTAGGGATTTAGGACATGGGCATTACTCTGCCTTCCACAATTAATGACATGAAAGAACTTACAAAACATAGCATAAAGTTAAAAAAAACAAATAGAGAAAACTGTGTATAACATGAAACAATATTCTTTAGAATACATACAACTTAACACTGGTTACCTTTGAGCAACTTGTACCATTAGGATATGTTCATGCCTTACTTGAGAATTATGCTACAGTGTTTCCTGAAGAACTATTTAAAAATAAGGAAATCCTGCCCTGACCAGTGTGGCTCAGTTGGTTGGGCACCGTCCCGCAAACCAAAAGGTTCGGTGTTTGATTCCTGGTCAGGGCACATGCCTGGGTTGCAGGTCCAGTACCTGGTCAGGCACATATGGGAGTCAACTTGATGTTTCTCTCCCACATCGATGTTTCTCTCCCTCTCTTTTTCCCCTCCCTTTCTCTCTCTCTAAAAATAAATAAATAAAATCTTAAAAAAATAAAAATAAAACAAGAAAATATTTGGACTAGATTTTTAAGGGGAAACGTGATAAAATGGTATATAAAATGGGAACTTAAACTCCACTGATAATCTTTCTTCTATGTAGAAGGGTAAACAGGCAGTTGCTAATTGTATTATTCCTTATATCCTCTTCACATGCAGCACATAGCTGCCTTGTTTAAGAGAGTAGTGCCGGTGTTGCCTTGCCAGTGAAGACTAGCACTGAGGGAGGTATGATGAAGAGTGATTAGTTAAAAGTGTGGCTTTCATTTCACCTTTTTGGAGAATGTCATGCTAGGCAAAATCAGTCAGACAGAAAAAGTTAAGAACTATATGATTTCACTCATATGTGAGAGAAGAAACTGA
Source organism: Tonatia bakeri (assembly GCA_004024845.1). Taxonomy (NCBI): domain Eukaryota; kingdom Metazoa; phylum Chordata; class Mammalia; order Chiroptera; family Phyllostomidae; genus Tonatia; species Tonatia bakeri. The sequence continues at coordinate 35,786 of PVIA01010345.1, read as the reverse complement.
AAGCAACACATGAACAAGTAAGAAATACAAACAAAAAATTCATGCACACAGACAACAGTATGTAAAAATGCTGGAGGGTAAGGGTGTGAGCGGGGAGTAGAGGGCAAAGGGGGCCAAATACATGGTGATGGGAGCAGATTTGACTGCGCGGTGGGCACATAATGCCATACACAGATCACATGTCATAGAATTGTACACTTGAAACCTACATAATCTTATTAAACAATGTCACCCCAATAATTTGACTTTAAAAAGTGTGGCTTTGGTGCCCTGGTGGGTGTAGCTCAGTGGATTGAGCGTGGGCTGCGAACCAGGCATCGAAGGTTCGATTCCTAGTCAGGGCACATGCCTGGGTTGCAGGCCATGTCCCCCAGCAACCACACATTGATGTTTCTCTCTCTCTCTCTTTCTCCCTCCCTTCCCTCTCTAAAAATAAATAAAGAAAATCTTTAAAAAAAAGATTGGCTTTTTCCCCCCAATAATTTGACTTTAAAAAGTATGGCTTTGAAAGCTTTATCACAGAAAAAATATTAGAGGCAGGAGATTCTTTTTTCAGGGTTTTGAAGACAAAAATGGCATTGGGGGTAAGAAATGAAATGAATGTCACAGCATCAGTGGGGTGAAACGAAACTTGCATGTAGAGTATGAACCCCAAATAATAAACATATGTATTTAGTTACAGAGATACACAGTAAACAAAACTGAAGATATTTAAAATGTTACCTATAATGACTCCTAGGTGGTGGAATTACAGGCTAATGTTTTATCTTTACTCTTGTATTTCTCAAATATCTATAATAAATGTTTCTATTGACTACTTTTCCTTGAGCATGTCTTTGTGTCTTCACTAGGCTAATTTTATTATGTTTTAGATGTTGTGGGTGGTGCATTACAGAGACTCAGATTCTGTTATCTTCCTCTGAAGAGTACTAACTTCAGAGTGGCTGATCCCTCTGAACCTAGATTGGTTTGAGCTTATTCTTTGGTGGGGAAGAAATACAATTCCCAAGCCTTTGTAACGTGGTGGCACTCAAACTCCAACTCTCCCCTTAAAGTCTCACTGGGGTGTGGTTTCAGGCTTTGTTAGGGCAGGTCAAGGACAGGTATTTCTCTGGGTCACGGTCCCTATTATGAAAGCACAGCCTTCCCATTTTCTCAGATAAATGCCAGGCACAAGCAATAAGGTATTAACAAGATTGTTCCACTCTCGTAGCCTGAATCTGCTAAACTGTTAGTATCTTTTTAAAATCCAAGCTCCACAGCAGCAGCATTCTGATAAACTGTGGGCAGTTTATATCTGCACACAATGCACTCAGGCTAGCCTTTCAGAGGGCTCGCGGATGATCTGCATGTGGACCTCTGAGCACTTCTCCCTGCACAGCACCCTCATCTCTGGCGTCCTGAGCAAGACCGCTGTGCTCTACCTACATTTCAGCTTGCAGTCAAAAAATTGTCCCCAGATGAAAAGCTGGGTTAACTGTGGGGCTCACTTAATACATTTTCCTTCATTCAGAGTTGCAGTCGCACAATGCTCATTCCCCAATGATTGAAAAGAGTTGCCAAATAAATATTTTCCAGTCGTATGCCTATTAATTGCAGTAGTACAGTATCAGGTACAACAAACTGTGGAAGTCCAGCTGTGTTCTCGCATAGAGATATTTTTCGTCTTTATGAATTATTTATTACTAGAATAGCTTTTACATAATTCAGCAACAGATGCTATCACGCATTTGACTCATTGCAGAAAATCACATTTAAATGTTACTGTGTATTATGTGATGTGAAATGTCAACACTATTAATATGAAAATAGCTACTGAAGAATTAATTATCATTCATTTTTACTAACTAAGCAAGATCCATTTATCAATAATTATCCATATACAATGCTCATGGAGAGTATATTGTTGCTCATTACTTCACGTTCTTAAATTCACACATAATGCTGTATCACAAATGCTTGCGAGCACCACAGACATTCACAAGTGCAGCTCAAAATTAATTAACTCAAAACTTAATTGAAACTTTTTCTCAGATTGAAACAGAAAGTTTGTCAATTTATGAATTTATTTTTTTAATTTTTAGTATATTTTATTGATTATGCTATTATAGTTGTCTCAGTTTTTTTCCCGTTTATCACCCCTCTGCCTTGCAACCCCCAAACTGCAGCATTCCCCCTGCCCTTAGATTATGTCCATGGGTCATACATATAAGTTCTTCAACTTCTCCATTTCCTGTACTATTCTTAACTTTCCCTCATCTATTTTATGCCCACAAACTATGCTTCTTATTCCCTGCACTTTCTCTCCATCCTTCCCATCTCCCTCCCCAATGATAATCTTCCAAGTGATCTCCATTTCTGTGAATCTGTTCCGGTCCTGGTTGTTTGCTTTTTAGGTTCAGTTGTCAATAGTTATGAGTTTGTTATCATTTTACTGTTCATAGTTTTTTATCTTCTTCTATTTCTTAGATAAGTCCTTTTAATATTTCATATAATAAGGGCTTGGTAATGATGAACTCCTTTAACTTGACCTTATTTGGGAAGTGCTTTATCTGCCCTTCCATTCTAAATGAAAGCTTTGCTGGATAGAGCAATCTTGGATGGAGGTCCTTGCCTTTCATGACTTGGAATACTTCTTTCCAGCCTCTTCTTGCCTATAAGTTCTCTTTTGAGAAATCAGCTGCCAGTCTTATGGGAACTCCTTCGTAGGTAACTGTTTCCTTTTCTCGCTGCTTTTAAGATTCTCTCCTTATCCTTCATCTTGATTAACTTAATGATAATGTGCCTTGGTGTATCCTCCTTGGGTCCAATTTTTTTGGGACTCTCTGAGCTTCCTGGACTTCCTGGAAGTCTATTTTCTTTGCCAGACTCAGGACGTTTTCTTTCAATATTTGTTCAAGTAAGTTTTTCATTTCTTGCTCCTGTTCTTCTACTTCTGGGACCCCCGTGATTCAGATGTTGGAATGCTTAAAGTTGTCCCAGAGGTTCCTAAGTCTCTCCTCATTTTTTTGAATTCTTCTTTCTTCATTCTGTTCCAGTTGGATGTTTATTTCTTCCTTTTGCTCCAAATCATTGATCTGAGTCCTGGTTTCCTTCTCTTCCCTGTTAGTTCCTTATATAGTTTCCTTTATTTCATTTTGTGTAGCCTTCATTTATTCCTTCATTTTGTGATTGAGGTCAGCCATTCCCGTGAGCATCCTGATCACCAGTGTTTTGAACTCTGCATCTGACAGGCTGGCTCTCTCCTCGTCACTTAGCTCTTTTTCTGGGGTTTTGATCTGTTCTTTCATTTGGGCCATGTTTCTTTGTCTCAGTGCACCTGTTATGTTGTAAGGGGGCAGAGCACTAGGTTTTCGCCAGGGCAGGGCAACCCTCTTTGTGATGTTGAGTGTGGGTGAGGGGTCAGAAAGGGAACAGTGCCGCTTGCTCAACTCTCGTCCCACTTTTCATCACTTCCACTCCAGCCCCACTTTCCAGTGAACTCTCCTGTGAGACTGGGAGTTTCTCCCACCATCACTACCCCCACAGTATTTTACAGCTAGAGGTTTTGAGTGTTTAGTTTCCCAGGCAGCCAGCCCCACCACACCCATGAGGTCCACTGCCTCGTCATGTGTCCTCACCGCTTGGCTGCCCATCTCTGCCCCTCCTACCAGTCTAGATGAATGTTTCTTTAACTCCTTGGTTTTTGGAGTTCCATGCAGTTTGACCTTATGGCAGTTCTGGTTGTTTATTGTCTTTTAATTGGTTGTTATCCTTCTTTTGGTTGTGCGAGGAAGTGAAGCATTTCTACCTATGCCTCCATCTTGGCTGAACTCCTATAAATTCCCTGCCTCCAGTTCATGCTCAGAGCCCGAGTCCTCTGGCTGGTCCAGGTCTATGTCAAACACTCCTGTCATGTCTTCAGCTTCCCTGTCTCAGAAGTCTGGCCTTGGTAAAAGCCATCCCACCTCCATCATCACCTCATGGGCCCAGACCCACTGCAGCCACTGCTGCCGCCACCACCATCACTAGCTGCTTGGGTGCAGTGCCCAGTTTCTGAATTTAATATATTGGACTACTTTACAGGGTAATGACTGACAAACACACAAGTATAGGTTCATAATTTCAAAGTTCCACCATAATTCACCAAAATTTTAGCTGATCATCATCAATGACTATGTCTTTACCTTAAAAACGTTTTGTCAGTATGCCGTCCAATAAATGGCAGTTCAAAAGGCAGTTACTGTTAATTGAGGGAAATGACTGACATCATTACACCAAAAGGTTTTTGGAACAAAATCTAGAACCTAAGCACTTGGCGATTAACAGGATGGCCATCAAACGAGGAATGTCACTTCACTGGCTGGGGTACGTTTACCTTGTTATAAGTATGGCTGCATCCACGGACGCCGTGTCCTCTCCCCAACTGGTTGACATCTCTAAATGTATGTCATTCTTTTTGCCAAATTCTTCATGTTGCCACTTACAAAAACTCTCCAGCATTTTCTCCCCATGGTGCCCAATATAGAGATCTGCCTGCAAAAGAAGAGATTTCACTTCAAGGCAAATTATGCTCTGCTATACAAAACACTAGAAACTGAGGGCATGTCTTCAATGACTAAAGCAAACTGCTCACATAATTAGAATCCAGGAGACATTCGGGATCGATGTCACCTGAGCTAAAAATCATAAAACTCGGTGAGGTACAATAATTACACAATCCATATACTGTTACTCAAAAAAATGAGAGTTCAATAGCATGTTCAGAATGTGCAGCTTCTAGACTTAAGTAACTCACTGTTTCTATAATTTAAAAACAAAGGTTTTACGAAGTGCCAGTTAAGCAGCATGCTAAAATGTCACAGAATATTCTTCATTTAAAATGAACTACAGATAAGGCTTTACAAGCACATGCTCAGAGAAGAAACTAAAACTGTCATTAAATATGACTTCTTAAAATTACTTTCAGAAAGTTAAGGTTTGCAGTCAGGATCCTTGGAAACCAAGAACAATCAATTTTCAGAATAAAATTGAGATATTCACCAAAACTAAGGACCAGTTTATGTATACCCTAAGTGATTCAGTGGATATTTCTGGACTTTAAGTCAACAAAAAAACACATCCCTAATATTCCCCATACTTAAAAGCACCTGAACACAACTTGTCATCCACTAAACGAGGACCAAAACTTCAAGACTTTCTTACCGGAGTTTCATGGAGCAGAACAAGCTTAATCACACGAAGGCTGACCTGCACACCAAGGCTCTTGTGCTGGAAAAGGTTAAAAACCTGAAAACAAATAAAAATAAAAACCTAAAATAAAACTGAAAAACATTGTAATTTTTCTTAAAGCCCAGATGCAAAAGAAGTCTTTATTTCATTGAGCAATCTCATATGTTTAAATCATTTAATTATTTAAAACATTAGCTTAATAAGCAATAATAACTTAGCAAATTCATTTTAGATACCAAGAAATTTAGACACAACATTTTGAGATACTCACTGCAGCCTTAATAGCCTAAACATTTCAATGAGATATCGAGAGACTGATGGGCTTTTCACAATACCGATGAGAAGAATTTTAGTAAACTCTAGAATCTTTCTTCATTCACAAAATGCCAGCATCCCCCTTCCTTCTGAGAAACAGTCCTGAAAACTCAGCCTGCCATATGCCATCTCCCAATTCATTCCTTAGGGTCTTTTTCTCTCTCAAACTAGCTGCCAAATACAAATAAGCTTTCCAAAGCTTCCCGCTCTCCAACGCTGCCACAAAGATGAGCGGCTATGGTTTCCTATCACCATTGCAAGAAGCTTTCTCAAAATGTGGTGTGTGTGGCCATGCTGGAAAACAAGGTGAATTTTATGTGGTCTCCTGAGTTTTTGTGAAATTTAGCATTTGTTTAATTTGTCATAGAAAACACTGACACACCATGCCCATGGTCTCCGAGATAGCACTCATCGGAAAGACGGACCTGGCTAGACAGTGCTCGCCTGCCCTGCACTGACCGCTGGCTGGGTGTCCAGTTATCTGAACACACGCAGAAATGACTGAAGGAAGGGAAAATCTGTTTACTGGGGAAACAAGTCAAATAATAACAAGAAGGGGAAAAATGGGAATTTTACAAAAACAGAACATATTTATCCTTTTTTTTCCAATTTTATTTTAATGATTGTTCAAGTACAGTTTTCTCCCCTTTACTCCCAATCAAGCCCACCCACCCCATATTTATCCTTAATCAGTGGTGCTTACCCTGCTTCCATGGTAGCTGGAATTATAAATGGACATTTGCCTTTCGCTTTTATTTATGTTTATTCTCTCCCAAGAAACACTCTTACCGCAACCTTCTAATTCTGCCTTCAAGGAGGTTTACCCAAATGATGATGCAATTAAGCCAAAGGATTCACAGGGCAGTAAGCACCCAGGACAGGCTAGGTGTCGGCTAACTACTGCAGTTCAGGAATGGTCAGCTGCAGTTAGCTACATATGATTCAGCTGGCTAAAAATTTAGCTACTAGCTATTAGGTGTTACTTATCAACTAGCATTATATAGAATATCCAATCTTACTACCTATATAAGAGCTCAGTGGATTACCAAGCTCCGTTTTTGTTCTACCTCATAATCCAGAGTACTTTGCAGGGTCATGCATATAAACAAATATAACATTTCTGCCGATTTCAACAAATAACCTTTTTATCAGTGAGAATAAAAAGAAGAAAGCAAAAAAGGAGAGGAAAGAATAATAGAGAATTTTGCCACATAGAAATGAAAAGTAGTTTTTTTTTTACTAAATGATGTGAATTATTATTTTGATATCTTTTTTGAAACAGACCAATTTGGTAAACCTAAAGATTTTTTTTACTGATGTCAGTAAAGAAAGGAATAGTAATGAGTTAATTTTTAAAGAACTTCATTATACTCACACATTTCTTCCTTAGAGCTTTCTTGAAAAAATTCCAAGCGCACTTTAAAGTTTGCCTACCATATTTAGGATGGTTAGAATGAATCTCCTGGCCGCATCCGCTCCATGGTGGGAAACCATTGCTGGGTCTGCAACCACTACAGTCTCTATGTTGTATTCCTGAGGTAATTTGTATGAATATCGTTTCCCTCTTCCACTCTCTGTTATTTTTTTAGATCTAGGTCTTCCTTTATCTGCAACAGAGAAATGAATTTTCAAATGTGCCTCCCTCTTGGCAAAGTAAACAAAAAAAATTCTGTTTATTTAATAATGTTAAAAAATATTTACTGAATACCAACAAGCAATAATGATACAATGAGGAGCAAACCCAAGTAAGTTCCCTTTGCAAGCAGAGCCTCAGAGGGCACCTGGTGTTGGAGCACGTATGCCTTTGGGAGCAAACGGAGGGACCGTTACCATTCATTAGCTCTGCCATTTGGGAAACGAACATTACTGAGGCGGCCTTTGTTTCCTCATCGGCAGAATGAATAATACTAACACATATTTTCCAGAGTTGTTGATGGCTTATAAGCAGTCACATTGGTAAAAATCTCTATAAATAAAATAAGTCAATAAATTAAAAAATACCATGATTTTCTTTTTGAAACCAGTAACAAAATAAAGGTCTACTTGCAAGTGCCTGGAGTGACTTCACCACACATCCTAATTTTAGGCAGGTGCCCTTAATTACAAAAATATTATGCGTGGATTACAAAGGATTTGGTTCTGCCTTCCATCAGGATCATATAGAAGTTATAGCCTCAGGATAATAAAGATTCTTCAAACAGGGCCAAATAAAAGCAGTAACCACAAATAAACATATTTATAAATTTAAGTACATAAAATATAATATTTCTGCTTATTAAAACATGCCATTATCATAATGAGAAACATGCCACCAAGTGGGAGAAGATATTTACAATGTTTTTCCATAATAAAGAAATAAAAGCTACTCTAAATCAATGACAGATAAACCAATTGGAAAACTGGCAAAGGACTCGCGCAGCTATTTTCTCACAACAAGGACATCCAAGTGGCAGACGAGAGGCGTGCGGGAAGCTGCTTGATCGCATTAATCTTCAGGGACATACGAATTAAAATCACAATAAATTAAATTAATTAAAACCCCTAGAGTGGCTAAAATAAAGAGATGATTATATTAAGTGTCAACCAGAATGTGAGGACAAGAACTGGAAGTCCCACACACATACAGGCTGGGAGTTTAAATTAGGATAAACATTTTGAAAATCTGACTGGCAGTATCCATTAAGGGTGAACATTCGCATACCCAGCGATCAAAGATCTAAAATATACACTCACCTGAAATGCATGCAAGTCACACGTGCAAATTGTTCTGGGCAGCACTATTCTTAATAGTTCAAATAACCATCAACAGCATAATGGATAAAGATATTTGGCCTATTCATACAATGAAACGCTATCTAGCAATAAAAATAAGCCAACTACTGCAAAGTGTAAAAATATGGATGAGCCTCCTGAAGATACGCCTGAACACAAGACGCCAATCGCAAAAGAGTAGGTGGGATGTGGGTTCTATCACCCCAGAAAGCATGTGGAGGGAGAAAGAAAAGGAGGAAGTCCCAGGAAATGCCTCCAGTTAGGGGCAGACATGTGGAAGAACACACGCCCACGGAAGAGACAGGATGTAAGAAGAAGAAAAAGAGAGCGCAAATGAAATCGGAGAGATAGTTACAGAATGAGGGGCTGTCGGACTGTAGCAAGAGCAACACACAGACCATGTAACAGAGACGGGAAAGTCTGTCGCCGTTATTGCCCAGCAGCCATGTTTGGGAGTTATATTTAAACAGGCAACTTGGGACAGTCTCAGTTCTTCGGAATCTCAGCCTCACAGTAGATGGCATCATACAAGTTACCCGTGTGAAACTCCCGCATATTGAAGCCATCTTTTTGTTAGGTTGCTTCCTTTGAAGACTCCATTGTCTACGTCAGCAATGCGCAGCTCACTCTTCACCTCCTAAACCCTCAGGCCTCGTCCCACCCACATGCAGGCATGAGAACGACAGAACTGACGTCGCGCACTTCCAGTCAGAGAAGAAATTTTAAAATGCGCGTTCACCGGTGCTCAACATATGATCTCCAAAGAGTCCTCCACATACTGACAAAAATCTGCACAATGGGCATGGGCGGCATGTGGACACAATTTCAGTAGTGGTCTGAGTCCTAGACATACTCGTAATTTGTACTAAACCATCAAGGAATATATGCAAAGATAATGTCACTTGCTTGCTTAAAGTCTCCAAAATCACATTGGTCTTCCAGATAAAGTCCTTCCCCCAGCACACAAGCACCCTGCCCCCGCATCAGCCAATGACACCTCTCCAAGGCTGTGGCTCCTCACCATGGGGCAGACTTTTGACTTCAGCTCCCGAGTGGATGCCACTGTTCCTTCTGCCAAAACGCTTTCCCCAACAATGACATGTGCTAAAAACCACACGCATTTTTCATTGGCACACATAATCTCATTTAATTCTGACAACTACCCTGAACTTCAGGGATCCATCTCTCTGTTCTATGTATTGTAAATGGAGCTTCTGAGAGACAAGTTTTCCAAAGTCGTAAAGCTGGGAATTGGTAGCTCAAGGATGCAAGCACAGGCAGTCTGACCCCAGAGCCCACGTCTCCACCGTCACTCTGTCCCCTCCTCCCCTGTGGTGTGGGTACATTTTACCTGATCTTTGAGGCTCAGCCCCTCAACAGCAGAAGCTTGGGATCTTGTATAATGAGTCCGTCACAGTTCTTGTCAAATTATTCACAATGACTCATTTACCAGTTTGTCTAAAACAATACACTGGCCACCTCTTTCAAATAAGAGTTATGTCATTTAGCTCCACATCCCTGTGAGGTGATGGGTTGTACTTATGTTGCAAATAATGAAGCTAAGCTTCAAAAGTTTAAGGGATTGAAGAGTTCGCTGCTGGAGTGGGACTTGAACCCAGGGCCTCTGAGCCTCAATCTCACGTGCCTTCCCCTTCTCTTCACTAACTTATGGTAGAAGAACACAACAGTCATCCTAAAGTATGAAGGTCCCTGTTTTGAAAAAATATTCATATAATAAATATGTATAAACATAACATACCTAAAGGCATTAAAACGCTGAAGGGCAATAGCACAAGGACTAAGCTGAATACAAGAACACTTTATGGTTCCATGGTGCAAGGGCAAATATCGCGACATTACTCAAATTTGAATCGTGCATTTAGTATGTGACTACATCAGCCTGAACTAAGAAGAGCTACAATTAGACATAGTAGTATAAGTAAATGAATATTTTATTTCATAAACTGTTAAACACATAAATAGGGGTGCATAAACTTTTAAAACATAAATAATTTTTAAAATTCTAGGCCCTTCCAAAGCTACTGAAAACAGGTCAGCTTGGCAAATATCTGACCGATGGCAGCCCAGCACTCCCCGTTGTGAGTGCTTGACCCAAATAGGTCCACTAATGTACAACGGTTATGCCTCACAAAAAAATAACTACAGCTTCAGGAGAAATGTTTGCCAAATATTAACCATGTATTCACACTTTATAAACCCACTGAAATGAAGACTTTTTTCAGAAACCTTTCCTCTGTGCACAATGGCACACGAAGTGCCTGGGTCATCAGTATACCCGGGCATGTAGAACAGCTGGAGCCCACTGTGACTCAACAGCCGCACGGTGCAGGTTTTCAGTGCAACTCATGGAGGGCTGTCTCCTTAAGTGGACTCAGTTCCAGTTGTGGGCACCTTTGTCATTTCATGAAAGCCTTTCTTTCGCTTGGTCACAATGCTATGACCTTCATTCAGCTGTTTTATCTCTCCAGTGTCTATAATTATTAGACTACAGAAGGCTAATGTGCCTTTTTTACAGTGATTTGATCATGTGTTTTAAAGGTGACTCCCCTGTAGACTGAAATCATAACCTTTCACAAAAGAAAATAGATATCCTGGGTTAATTTGGGATGAATCTGTCTAAGCAGAAACATCTTATAATTCTTTCTGAATCCAAACACTCTAGACAGTGATGAAATGAACATCCTATGGCCTCTGCAAAAGTGAGTATCATCATAATTCATTTATCTAAACCAGCCTCAAAACCATGACCAACTTGAGACCTAATATCTTGTCATTAACTACACTAGCACCTAATTGTAAATCTGCATGCCAAACTTTAAAATCTTTGCACCAAAAATTCTTCAAATAATTCCTATTTCCTCAGTTTCTAATCTCATATCAGTGAACATTCAGTGAGAGGTCTGGTTTAGATGTCTACACATTTGTCCTAGGGAAATTCATTCTTTTCCAGACATTGGCTATGACTTCCAGGTCCTACTTCTGTAAGAGAAATCATTCATTTCCCCTACCATTCTTGCCAATGCCACAGTCCCTGCCCACGGAAGTGAGGGGGTGCACAATATGCCCACCATCTCATGTCTGCGAAGAACGGGCAGACAGACAGAGACGAGGATTTGATTATGGGCACTGTTCACGCACCACTGAAACTGTCAGGTCTAAGGTATGCTGATACTGAGGATAAAGTTCAAAGAAATAAATATTTACTCTTCTTCCTACTTCTATGATCATTTGAACCTTCAAGATGAGTTTTACTTGGGTCAACTTAAAGAAGAAAGAAAGAGTAACAGATGCTTCTGGTCCAAGGAAAGAGGTAGCTATGATGTTCCAGAAGAGCTGGATTAAATGAAGGCCATGAGCTCACAGTATTGGTTTCGGGAGAGCTGGAATCTCAGTATCATTTCTATTCTGGGGAGGTGACCCGAACCCCACGAGAAACTGCACGGCTCAGGAGAGGTGTAGGGGGCATGCCATATATTAGTCTCAGAAGTCCTTTTAAGTTCACATTTCTTGATATTAAAACATGGTACTTCCCTGAAAACTAAAAGATAAATTGAAGATAGATATATTCAACTGTCATTGACCAAAACAAAAAGATAAAGCTAGTAAATGAATGGGTGGGTGGATGGAGGGATGGTTAGTTGGATGGATGGATAACATTTTTGAAGGATTCCTCTCCCGTCGCACATTGACTGAAATCTCCCAGAAGGCGTTACCTGAGAGGGCACCACAGTACTGACTGTGAGGAGCTGGCTTCTCTGTGACTCTCTCCCCCATCGATCTTTTCTGCCTATATACGCGATGCGGGTGACCCGTTATGGCCATTGTGTCATTGAGTGGTTCAATAAATATGAAGTCCTCATTGAGCTGAATAAATCCCATCTGGAATAAATAACATAGAAAGACGTGTAAGAAACACCATGTGAATAAATTACTCGCTGGTTGCTCCCGCTCACACGCTATTTTCTTTCACATATGCACATACATTCTTCTAGTGAAGCTATTTTAGCAACCGCATAATAAAGTAACTGTCTTCCCATTTTATTACTTCGTCTTTCTGTACTTTATTGCACAAGCATAAACTTCATTTAGTGAGTCTGAGCCGGTGTGGGTGGGAGGCTGGATGCCAGCAGCAGATGCAGAGGCAAAATTCTGGAATGTTAAAGGCTCACTTTGGGAGACCCGTGGGCTCACTTACACGAAGCGCATATGCAAGACCAATGCGGTTTTAATTGCACACACCACACAGTCCAACTTCTTGACAATCATTACTTAATACAGCAAGTCATGGAACCCATCAAAGCAAACAGAGGAGGCACGGCACTAATGTTATTGTATAAAATATTCTGAAAACCTTCTATGAAGCATTTTGAAAACCTGGGAATGACAGATTATGGCAAAAATAAAATACGACTTTATTTATTTTATGGAAAAAAGTTTCATTTCATACAATGCCATGTTTTTAAAGTTCACCAACTGGGGACAGAGGGCTAGACACTGTGGAGTATGGTTATGATCAAGAAAAAGAACTTCTGACAAGTAGATATCCTTTCATCACACTGAAGAACCCAGTCATTTCTTTCCTTGCTTTTTTAGGATATAAATTTGCATTATAACTATGAAAATATTCCACGTGGAAGAACATATGACTTAATCTTTTCAATTTTTAACTCCACTGTAATATATAGAAATAAGTATTTAATGATTCTGTTAACTCTTCAGTAAATACTTTTTGAGGAAATAATCCCTTAGAACTTGCATTATTCATATCCACTCTGTTAATGTCAAAGTTTATAATTCTGTATTGCACTAATTATATGAAAATTATGTGCAGTTCATTTTAATTTAATCCACAATGTACCTAGCATAGTAATGAAATAATTACTTCTTCAGACAGTAATTCTCCAGAGCTGAATATTAAGAAAAAATAAATCTCTGTTAAATGAAATGTGTGTCTTCCTTAGAGGTATAGAAGAGGCTTTTTCTTTTGCTCTGTTTTAAGTATTATATTGTATCTCTTATACAAAAAGACCAGGTGATTGCCAATATGCTGCCTCATTTTATTCTGTAAGAATTGACATTACAAGACATCTTAATAATAAATCTAAAAATCCTCATCAGTTTCACTTTATTAAATTTTTATACCACTAATAAAATTCTCAAGTGCTGGAATAACAGTTCGACCTCCCCCATCTGTCCCCTTCTCTCTCTCTCTGCTCCCCGCTCCTTCTCCCACACACCTCATCTGGGGATGGGGATAATGCAAACAAAAAAGAAATTTACTCTAAAGACTTTTTTAAGATAAGTATATATTTGGGCGATTTTTTAATGTAATTTTAATAAGAGTTCTGATGAGTTCTTTTATTTTCCATACATGTTCTCATTCTCTCAAATATAAAACTAGCTTGAATTTTAAAGTAATTCTATGAAGCCCACATTTTTTTCTCTGCATCCTAATTTGATGGGAAAAAAAGAGAATAAAAATATGTACAAATTGAAATAATAATCATAAAAGATGCAGTTCATTGGCATGTGGATAGAGGATCATTGGTCTCACATTTTGTAACATTGATCTCATTGTGAAAATACAGAAGAATGTTATTTTTCTTATGCAGTAGTGTGCTTCTGAAGTTCAGTCAGTATTCAAGGTCACCAATATAATGGACAGGGTGGCTGATGGTTAAAATAATAATTATTATGGTGCTCAATTAGAACATCTCAGATAAATATGCTCATCTTCCAGAAACTAAGTCATAAATTTGCAATCTGGTAATTCTTTTGAGACATTATAAGTATAGATTTATAACAATAAGCCCTAAAAAATTTCCTCGCATATTATCATATAGCTTAAGGACTCCAAGAACAAATTCTGAGTTGAAGATTGAGTTTACTAGACCTGCAACTCTGACAAATTTTCAGTGCTGTTATCACAACAGCTTCACAGGGTTGGTTGGTCAAGATTCCTTTTTTAAAAGCCTATGTAATGCTTTTATCACAGAATCTGATACTAGGCAACCAATCAATAAATGCTCACCATAACTTTTATTTTATTAGTAAGAATAACCATAATAAATATAAGCACCCAAACATTTGAGTGTGGACTGCAGAACACAGAAAGTCCCAACAATCAAAGTTTATTCCTTTGTGTGCACATATCAGCACATGAAATATTGTCTGAAATAAATGGGTTATTTTAGTTACAATTTGGAAAGCTCTTCACAACATAGAATTATCTGTTGGGTTAGGATGTTATCTATAGACATTTCCAAAAGGGGAAGGCCACGTTTAACAAGAAAAAAAAAATGCTGGAGTGACTACAAATAGTGACTCACTCACTGAGTATAAATTCACGGTCTGACCGCAGCGTGCCAGGCCCAGGTCAGTCCGGGGCACACGCAGCATGAGTCCTGGGTGCTCTCTCTCCAGGGGAGCGCTTCTGTCCGGGCTGGAATGCTCTCCTGTGGGGGGGGATGTGTTCTCACTGGGTCGGCCTCTTCCAAAATAATGACTTGTATTAAAGAAGAATCACAGAGAATCTTGAGGTTTTCTGAGTCTCCACACAGGGCCTACTTTTCCCACCAGCAACATGCATTGTGTTTCCTGTCCTGTGATTCTCCAGGCCACAGAAGAACACAAACCTATATCGACCTCTCTGTGTTAGGGCACCGTGTTCGGCCATCCACACCCCGCAGCACTCATTTTGAGGGCGAATATTGTCCTTGCAGTTTTAGAAGGAAAGTAAAGATTGTGTCTTACTATGACACGATTCACTATCTAGAATAAATGCAGACTATAGGAGCGCTTTTCTTCCAGTTGCCCATTCTAGATCTTCTTTCAGTCCGATGTTTTACGCACAGACTTGGAAATGCAGTCAAGTCTCACAGTTGCCCCCGCCTCACTCTGTCATCTTATGTTTCCACATAGGGTGGCATCCATTCTCTCGTCACCGAGTGGTGTTCTTTGATTTGACAATTCAGCAACAATTTCGGCATTGTGCGAACACACCATCACTTAGGTGAAACTGTTACCAGCCATCTCTTTTCCTGCTGGTTCTGGTATTTTATTTCTCTAGTTAGATGTCTTTGTGCCTTTTTCAAACAACCGTGAACCTGGACCTTCATGCAGATGCACTGGTGCCACCGCCGCTTCTTGTCACAGCACGGCGTCTCATGGGGCCGATGTGCACCCATTTTTATGCGCCGTTTCTTCAATTCAGCAAGTATCAGTGTCTCGTTTGTTCGAATTTAAATGAGCCATGGTCTATTAAACAAAGAAACAGATTCTAATGCTCTAATGTAAGTAAAACTAAAAAAAAACTAGAAAATTAGAAAGCAACACGGCACTCTCCATTCTTGTTTCCACCCCTGCTAGGTTACCTACCTCCCTTTTCCCGCCTCGCTTCCTACTCACAGAATAAAGCACTACTGTGCTTATCTCAAGTTTTCTCTTTTTCAACTTGATTTTTACTGTTGACACTATTACAGATGACCCGCCCCCCCTTGCCCACTTCTACCCAGCCCCTGCTCCCTCCCCACCCTCTGGCCATCCCCACAGGGCTGTCTGCTTCCACGAGGTATGCATATGTGATCTTTGGCTAATTCCTTCACCTTCTTTCACCCAGCCCTCCATCCTCTCCGCTCTTCATTCTCCCACATTCCTTTCTTGAAATTGTCTTTCTTTTGCAGAACCTTGGTCTTCTAGCTAAACTTTCACCAGATTGGCTGAAGGTATTTTATCTGAGGCTCAAACTGTGTATTTTGAGAGCCTTTGACAATACCCAATTGTTAAAAATATGCAGCACATCACAAGAATGAAATACCATTAGTGCAAAGGGACGTGTGGAAGGTGGTATATCATTATAACTTCAGGATCCGAGAAGAGTCTCAAGGAATTAGCAGGATTTGAGTTAGACTGAGGTGAGGCTGCTCCCTAGGAGAGGGGACTGGGACCCTGGGCGAAGAGGATGTGCATTCACCGAAACAGTTAGTTCAAGAAGAGGACCGGAGAAATGTAGCCAAAAAGTAAAGTGAGCCCATAAAACCAGAAACACCAAACAGCCGAGCTCTTGACAGGAAAGGGCAAGTCGGCCTCCTGACGCTCTGAGGACGATTCGCCTACCATCCGACGATAGGACAGGTCAGAGGACTAGCGAGATTCTGGACATAGCACAAGCCTTTTATTTCTGAACAGCAGTGAGAGAATCTGCTGAGAAATCTGGCATCGGCATATGCTTGTAAAAACACTTTAGACAAATATTTGTCTGATGCTCTACATGATCCGAATGTCTATACAAGTTTGGCTTTATGTTATTAAGTGTTTTCTTGTATGGTAATGTTAGAATGTCTATCTCATTAAGTAAATACAGTTCTATGTACTTTGAGATGTAAACATCACATAAGCTAGACATAAATTATACTATAAGTTTGTTTTATGCTTTATTCAAACATGTCATTTTCAATGTTACTGTAAATGGGAGTCACTTTTCATACATTTGTGCATTCTGTGCACACACACAAATCTCGGTGAACACACACCTTCACTGCATCTGTCCTGCAGTCTTGTGCTGTCATACTGATCCTGACTTGATCCTTTCTACGTTTCCCCCGCACCCCCACAGGGATCAACACCACGGTCATGACAAAGTCTAGCTACCACTCCAGCTTTATCTTTACTGGTCAAACGTCCTATATACCCCTAACAAACCAATTCTGATTGCATGAACAAGCTTTCGATTTTAACACGTTTCTGGTGCATGGCATATGCCGCTTTCTTCCCAGAAAGTCACTGTCTGCATGGAGAGTTATTTCTCCAAAGTCAAGCCAGCCCTGCCTTGTCCATCGACTTCCACCCTGCGCCTCTTCCACTGTGGCCCTTGCCAAGCCACTGTGGTTACAGTTTCTGTGTCTGGTTAGACGGTGAGCTCTCTGCAAGAAGGCAGTGGCCACAGAACTCCCCTCTCACCTTCGATTCACAAGGTCTGCTATTCAGAGGGTGCTCCAGGAATGCTGCCTTTACCTCAGCATGCTCCTCCTTCTGGAGATGAAGAAAACATGCCCACTCACGGCCCTGAAAAGCATCCAGTCCCCCATCTGGGGCTCCATCTGGGGCTCCATCTGGGGGAACGCTATAATTCGACTTCTTCCCCAGGCACGGCTGCTGCTTTCCCTGTGTGCCCAAGCTCTACCTTTAGAAATGGCTTTCAAACGACCACATCCTGACCATCATATCATCCCATTGTCTCTCCCTGGCAAAGGGCTGCAGAGAGAATCGCTAAACTACGATGAAAGAAGAAAACTTGGAAATTACCCGGCCATCCCTGGAGTTTTAAAAATCAAGAAAACCAAGGCTTAGAAATGTTGCATGACTCGCCTAAAATCACTCGGAAAGTCTGTGTGACATCAGCGCTGGAAGCGAAGGCTCCCAATTTCCAAACTGACCTTTGGTTTTAATCCGTCACCCTGGATGTGCTCGCTGCCTCCCCTCCACTTCCATTTCCCCTGCATCCTAGCTTGCCTGCTGAGCTCCAGAGACCTAGGGGCCAATCTCTGCCCACACGGCTTCCCTTCAGGCTCCTCCGTAAGGAGTGAGGTCCTGGGCTGTTGCTGTCCTCCACGTTGCCCAAGTTTTCCTTTTCTCCAGCAACTGGTTCTGTTTCCTCACACAGGTCACGTTCCTCACTCCAAGGCAGGTCTTTGGGCAGCAACTGTTCTGCGTTTATCACCTCCCCCGGGTTTAGAACCCCCCTTTGGAGATGATTCCCAAAGCCCGCCCAGGTCTCAGGGCTTCGGTTCGAGACCCACTCTCGTCTGTCACTTCTCCTCTCTGTACAGTGGTACCCCTCCTCCCCACACTGGCACTTCCTCCCAAATCTGTGCCTCTCGTTCACGACTCCGTGTTCTGGTTACCCAGGCTTAAGTGACTATACAGCCCTTGACTCTTTCCTTTTCAAATTTGCGCAAGAATATCAATATTTAGATGAAAACAATAAGAGAATAATATGGCTCTCTGCCAGACACTGTTCATACATGATTTCAGTGAATCGAACAGTCAGCTTGAGACACCTATACTAACTTCACCAGCCTTAGAGTTGAAAAAACAAAAACAAAAACAACTCATGACTTTGAAAGAGAGTTATGGAGTCCTAGGGTCACAAATCAGGCCGTGAAACGGAATTCAAACCGAAGCCTGAGGGCAGCTGTCCGAGCGCTGCGCCGCTAGGCCCGCCACAGGGCTGCTCCTCTGAACCACACTCAGCCTTAAAAACTCAGCACAGTGGGTGTATGTGGGGGGGGGGGGGGGGCGGCTGGCGTCAAGCACAGCACCCCACAGACGGTAGATGTCCCAATATGCTGTCAACAGTGAGGCCAGGCCCCAGCCCCAGGAAGCAGAAGACACTCTAAACTTTCTCTGAAGCGGACTGTTTCCTGTGACGGGACTTGCAAGCGACTAGCAGTGTGCGGGCGAGCTGCAGCCCCAGGCTCCTCCCTCGGGGTGGGGGTGGGGGTGCATGATAACCCTCCTGGGGCAGATTGGGCAGAATGTTTCCAGATGTCTGTTTTCCTTTCCTTCTTCCTTTCTTGCACTTCTCCTTCGTAGTTACTTTCTTAAAATGTGATGATAAAACCTGTACTTTTAAGTAGCAGAACATTTAAAAATACAGTTAAAGAAAATCACCATCCCAAATCACATCCTATGGCATGACTATGTGCATATATTCCTGTCTAGTCTGTTTACACACACACATGCACACATAAGTATATACAAGTACATGGGGTGTGCATCAGTGCGTGTGTACACCCTCCTCTTCACACGCCTGCTTGTTAGTTTTATATCTACTCCCTTTTCCCATTTAAGAATAGCTTAATAGCTATTTTGCTTGTTAATAGTATTAAATAATCTTCATAAGCTGGGTTTTTAATCGCTGAATAACAGTTTATCCTCTAAGTGTATCGCAATTGTATCAGCTATTCATTTGTTCAACCCTCTATCACCAGAATGACGGTGAGCACCCACTCTGTGCCCAGAGCTCAGGGCGCAGTAGCGAACAGGGCCGGCGAGACGCATCGCTGGCTTACACTTGAGGAAGGGAGGCACGTGCTGTTTACTCAGCTGGGTCAAGGTCACACACAGTTGCTCCGTGACCATCAGTTAATAAGCTTTACATTGATGGTTTATACACTTCTCTAAGTCTGTGTCCTATTTCACGATGTAAAACAGGATTAACATGCACCCCCTGGGCCAGGGGAGTCGCTGAAAGTGACCAGCCAAAGAAGACAAATTAAGCATCTTCAAAGGACAAGCGTGAGACCCCAGAGACCAGCAGGTGTCTCTATGGAGAAGAGCTTCCCAAGAATCCCCATGTGTGCTCACAGGAGAAAGCACACGTGTGTTCATTCTAAGCAGCCCTCAAATACTGTGCTCAGCAGCACCGCTCCGCGGCGCCGGCCGCCAGCCGAGCAAGGTCCTGCGTCTCGCCTCCCTGCAGCTCGGCCCACAGGAGCCAGAGGGGCGCGCGTTCTGACTGGGAGGGAGGAAAGCTCCGGGCGCGGGAGTAGACAACTCCGACTTCAGTTCCGCTTCTTCACCGTGTGTCGTTAACTCCCAGGAGCCCAGATGTGGAGGGCATGTGGCAGAGAAATGTTAACTTGATGTGAATTGGGATTGCTTGATGATTATAAAACAAACATGTAATTACCAGACAGGAACTTTTTGTGACTAGATTTATCAGGAGACTTTTTACAACCTAAGAGTGAATAACACCACAAGGAAAACCAGGGGGGGAAAAAGAAAGAAAAAACCCACATGTTTGATTAAGACATCCCTCGAGTCCTGTTTACTTGATGAGAAGGTGTATGTGTATACTATGAAGCGAGTGGTGTGTGGGTGGCCTTTGAGGTAAGGCAACATTGGAACAGAGACGTAGGGTCTGGGAGGTGGCCTGGCCACAGCTGGGGGAGAACATCCTGGTCAGAGGGGGAAACAGAGGCCCAGAGATGAAGGGAAAGCAAGGCTAGTCCAGCTGACAGCGAGTGGCACCTGGGAAACGGGCATTAGAAAGGAGCCCTAGGGCATTCCACAGCCGTGTGCCTTGTCTGATTCACAGTCAAAGCCAATCCCGATGAAACTGTCCCTTGGCGGTCAGACCATCTGTCTTTCTGGAACACTGGTTACAGATTTTACGATGGTCTGTGTGTGATGGTCCCCTGTGTTCATGGGCTTTCGACAGTCTTATTTCACCTGCAGGTTAACTACACAGGACCAGACCCATTCCTACAAATGAAGAAATATGCTTCCTCTCCCATTTTCTTGAAAACCATTGCCCTCTAGCTTTTCTCCAACATCTGACAGAGACATGTATTTTAAATAACTTCAAAAAGTTCCTTTTTAACTACATTACAGATGAACAGCATCACAAGAAGGATAGTAAGAGATGTCCTGTATTAAAGGAGTGAAAAGAAAATGGTAAAAAAAAAAAATGGAAAATGAACGTTCTATCCTAACATTTACTTATCCAAAATGGTTGATTTTTTTGGTTATTATGATGGTTATCTCACTTCTCAGTTTATAGTCTAATTTTTACTCATACCAAGAAAAGCTATGACTTTCATATGCTTTCGTAGATCCATTCACATTACTGTAAACTCTTGTTGCTCATACTGATCTTTAAATTAATCCCCTGGAATGTCTACGGGTTCTTTAAACATGCAAAAAGCCAGCTGATAAATAGGGAGCAAATTGCATTTTAAATCTATTTCTAAGTTTATCAACTTAGTGCCTTCAAAAGCTATTATGGTCCATCATATCTTCTTGATGATTACTTAAAGTTCACTGCACATCTCCCACTGAGTGCCTTCCAGATGGCAGTACGCAAGGCAATAGGGTTTCAAAGATGAAAACGGACTTCATCTCTGTGTCTGTGAACCTTATACATTAGGGGAGAAGACTGAGGAAAATACCAGATATTCAGACAAACATCCTTAAGAAATCACAAATTTACTTATAATAAAGTATGTTTGTGTTCCATATGTTTGTTACAGTTAAACATATTTTAAAAATAAACAACGAAGAATGAATAATATAACTACAGTACTTAGCAATATAGAGGCCAGGTAAGTACCAAAAGAAATGCAATGGCTCCCAGCAGGCAGAAAGCAAGGACAGAGAGGAGGGGGCTGCAGTGTTCCCTTTTCCCATTATAGTTTTTGTACTAAGTAATGACTTGTCACACGATGTACTTGGATCACTCAGATTACACTTTAATTAAGAGAGGATGAAATGGGGGACATGAGACTTGCTGGGAGGCAACTGCAGTCATTGAAGTGTCAAGCAATGGTGGCATCGGTGTGAAGTCCGTCCGTGAGGAAGGCCTCAGAATGAGTCAGGACACAGTTAAAGAAGCGACATGGAGACTGAGGCAGGGGCTGGAATCAGATGCAAATAATTATAGCAACAAAAAAAGAACAGAGGGGCTGGCAGCTCAAAACTCACGTAGAGCTCTGAAGATCTCGAGACCTTTTGATTTCAACTGCCAGTGAAAGGCATAATCTGATACACATTTTGAAGGAAGTCATTTTTGTTCTCTTTGGAGAAAAGATTACAGGGAGATAAGAGTAGAATCAGGGAGGCCAGTTGGTTATAATAGTTCAAGTGCAAGATCGTGACGCCTAGACCAAGGAAACAACACATTGTGGCTGAACTGAGGATGTACAGAAAAGTTAAGTGCATTTGATGTTAATTTTGGATTCTCATACACATGACAGGGCAACCACCCACATTTGTTAATGGTTTAGATGTTGGGGCATGGAGGGACAATCACATAAGAATTAATGATGACTCCAGAGTCTCGGGCTTAAGCACTCAAGAAGTGGAGAGAGATGTCTGTGATTGTGATACAAATGCCAGACACTAAGGATGAAACAGCTTTTAGGGGCAGAGAATCAAAGTTTCTGGTGTATCAGTGAAACATCCAAGTGGAGTAATCAAGTAGATGATCAGGGTATGGAGTTTAGTGGAGGGTTTTGAGCTAGAGATTTCCATTAGGGAACTGCTGACATAATTTTTCAATCCTCGCAGTGAGTGATGTTACCCAGAGAGTGTAGAGAAAGAACAGAAAAGGCAATGAGACCAAACTCTGAGGACTCCAACACTGAGAAGTAGAGAAGGAGTCAGCGACTGAGGAGGGAGGGCTGGTGAGGTTAAAGGAAAAGTAGGAGCTTATGTCACTGATTTTTAAAACTCAGAATTAACTCTTTACAGAAGTGACTTTGAAGAAAAAGCTCTCATTCACTGCCCTCTGCAAAAGCTACTGCCTGGTCTAAGCCATTCTGCTCAAGTGAAAACTTCAGCAGTCTTACGCAAGATGATCAAACACGCGAGACTTGTGCTTCTGCGAAGTTCAACAGCAAACCCTGAGCAAAGGAACATCGTCCTGACTGGGCCAATCAGGGCTCTCAAAAGTCATTACAACGTGACCTACTTTTGTTCCATTCTGTAGACACATAAGAAGAATTCAAACTTATTGACTAACTTTGCCTGACATACGTATAATTTTTTAAAGGGGGCTTCCAGCTTGCTGCCCACCCCAGCACTTCATGAGCGGGTGCATACTCAGTTGTACCTCTGCTTGTTAAAGGGTCAGCTGCTTGGTGATGTTTCAGAGCCGTTCACTGTGGGTGAGCATGGGCCACACTTGTCCATGCGGTTCCAGCCCAGTTACGTGCCGCAGTGGAACTGAGAGAGACCAGCGAGAAAGCCACACAGCTGCAATTTGGGGCAGGACTCCTCCCTGCCAGGCCTTTCGGGTGACCTCACAATTAACAGAGATGTGGCCAACCTCCTACATACCCCTAGAGAGGAGATGCAGACGCACTTTTCCATGGAAACAAGATTAGTGGAGCAAACGACTCAAGGACCATGGCCCTGGTACTGAGAGACACGGAGAATGTGCTGGAACTCATTTTCGGGATTCAATGAAGGGTCAAATAAAGACAGTTAATTTACTCAACAATATTCCCTGAGTGCCAATCACGTGTGAGTGATGTGCTAGATTCAGGAAATACACCAGGGTACAAAACAGTCATTTCAAAGCAATCTTAAGTATCTTTGATAGTAATTAAGGAGTTTACTAATTGTAGATTTTGAGTCTTCTGTCCCATTTGCACCCACGTCAGCAGAACGTGTTGACGTCTTCCATTTAGGACCCGTGGGTAATTCAAATACTATCCTACCCCCATTCTGAATGGTGTTAAGTAATATGTGATAAGTTGTACTGGCATTTCTCCCCTTAAAGGGAGCAACAAATCTTGTCCCAACAAAGCTCTTTTTCACGTGGTCTGTTTCTTAACTACAAGATCCCCAAATGCAAATGTATGACTCAGGAGAGCTGAAGAAACACATGGCCTTTCCCCCCCCAAACCTTTCTTCAGTCTCATTCACACATGTCCCATCGGTGTGCCCAGAGACCCAGAAAGCTAGTGTCATCTCAGGCTGATTTACAGGAGGCTGCCTTGGGAGGTGATGAATCTAAAGAGCAGAAATAATCTGGTGTAAACCAGGAAACCCCATGCCCTCGGCACATCCCACACCCAACGGCAATATCACGTCCATGCGTTGCATTTTAAGAAACACATTTATAAGCAAGAGTATATCCGAACAACAGATTTGGGGTCAGCTTGTTGCAAATTCCACCCAGAGAAGAAATCATTCATCAACAGCCCTTGTAAATATTTCACGTCCTGTTTACACATTTCAATCACTCATTGAGTGATCCCCACTCTGAAGCAATCCAGGCCTCCACTGGACAGTGGCAACAACTCTCACAAACATTTCTGTGAGAGCTCCAAAGGGTCTTCACCACTGCTTCACACCGCGAGCCCTGCCTCTGCGTGCCAGGCACCTTCTCACATCTCAGATGGATGAAAGATGCGCTCCCAGACTCTCTGTATGTGCCCAGGGACTGCAACCACTCCCGATTTGAAGTGGGTCCCCTACCCTTCTTCGGTGTTTTCATTTCACTTAGATGTTCTCCAGTTTATAAATGTCAGTCTTAGGTTTGATTTTCTTTGATGTCCAAGTATGGAAATGAGTGTTCAACAAAAAAGTGTATTTATCACGTAGGATGAGTTGAAATAAGAGACTGTAAAAAAAATAATGCATTAAGAACCTGGTACAGACTGGTGTAGGATAACAAGAGGGAAAGTATTTTCATTTATTATTCCTTATCATTCTGTATTAGGAAATATTTCAAACCTTAAGAAATATACAGGATAACAGAGTGCCTAGTAATCTACTCCCAGTATTTAACACATGTTAACATTAATTTTCTGTAGATCATGTTTTAAAATACAATTCATTGATGCAGTTGAAGTGGACCTCCACACCTTCCCAAAACCAATTTCCTGCTTTTATGGAGCAAAGTAAACCATTGCATTGAAGATGTGCGTGTATTTTGTATTCAAGGTTTCAGTTTTCACCACGTATGTCTGGCAGTCACAAATACTGCAATGACCATTCTCCGACCTGTACAAAAGGGTCCATGGCAGTGGCTGTATTGAGGACACACCAGAGCGGGGGAAAGGCCACTGAAACAATTCAGATAAGAGGTAACTCATAGCTCGGGCCAGGGCAGTATTCATGGTAATGGAAATGGTCAGATTCAGGATGAATTTCGAAGGCACGGCAAACAGAACATACAATATTTCAATGTGCAGTTTGAAAGAAAGAGAGGAATTCAGAACTACAAGATGATGCCTGGCCCTTGTCAAATGGAACTAGACAGCTGACCATCAATAAGATGATGGGTAGTGCAGGGAGAGCAGGATGGGGGGGTCTGTTCTGAACTTGACTTTGATGGATCTGTTCGTCCTCATGTTGAAATGTCAAGTAGGTAGCTTGACATACAAACTTGGAGTTCAACAGAGAAGTCTGAACTAGAGTTAGATATTTTGGAGTCCCTGGCATATGGTTGGCATTTAGGCCACGAAACTGGGTAAAATCACCAGATAAGTGTAGACAGAGAAGAAGAGAAGGCCCATGATGGAGCACTAGGTGACACCAGTATTAACAAGGTACAGAGAAGAGGAATAATCAATAAAGTTGCCTTAAGGGAGCACCCAGAGAGTTGGGGGTCCTGACAGGCCAGTGACGGGGACACGCTTGTGCATCTCAGGGGCGGGCGCCGTCAGTTACGGCCAGCTGCTGATGGTGAAGGAAGATGAGGACACCGTTCAGTAGCCCCAGGTGAATGCACCCTTTGTCCTTGGTGATTGATAAACAATTCTAAATTATAAGCACTCATTTCTATTATCCAGTGAAAAAGTAGATAAAACTACCATTCAATTCCTTATTTCATTATTGATAAATGCAAAATAAATTTCAATAAAAGAAGGGAAAAATGTCTGACCTCAAAATTCATCACACAACATATGGATTGTGCAACTTTAATATTAATGAATAAAATCTCTATGGTCTGGAAGGAAAATAAAATATTTGAGAGCAACCCACCATGAACAGAAAGGTACTTCGGGTGTGATTCTTGCGATAGAAATAACATGAGTCATTTTCACTTCTGTCTTCTTAGATGTAGTAAAGTATAAGGGTGCAATCTATTCCGTCCAAAGTTTGGTTTAAACTAAGCCTTCTCCTTTATTCTCGTAAGTTTTATATTGTTAGATGCAGCCAAGATATTAGAAATATTGTTTGATATTGACTTCATCATCCAACAAATTAGCAACTACTTACGGGTTCTTAGCATTTGCAAACCGAGTTAGAATCATGTTGATGTTCTCATCTTAGAGAGTAATTAGATTATTGACTAGGCAAAGCTGAAAAAGTTCGAGCCTTGGCCGGTGTGGCTCCCTTGATTGGAGAGTCGTCTCGTAACCAAAAGATCACCTGTTCAATTCTGGTCAGGGCACCTGCCTGGGCTGCAGGTTGGAGCCCTCGCCAGGGCGCATGAAAGAGGCAACCAGTCGATGTTTCTCTCTCATATCAATGTCTCTCTTCCTCTCTTTCTCCCTCCTTTTCCCTCTCTGTAAAATCAGTATCCATGTGTTCGAGGGAGGGGAAAAAGTACGTTGGAAATCTCTTAGACTAAGACCTGCATTAGCAATGTCTCAGCAGTTTCACCAAAAGGCAATATTTCTACATGGTCGTAAGGAAAAGGGCAAATAAGAGACCAGCAGTGCAAACAGTTTCTCAAAACCGAAACAACCCCCGTGTGGACCAGTCTACAACAGCTATTTGCAACCTTTTTCATCGAATGGTGCACATAAACTGATTACTAAAATTCAGTGGCACACCAAAAGGTATTTTTTGCAGATCTGACAAAAATAGGTATAATTTTGATTCAGTCACACAGGACAGCTATTGTTGTGCTGGCCATTGTCATCTCCTTATTTGACAATCTACGGGAAAAGAGGTCACTGCCCCTAACTAAACAGGTGCTGCATGTTTTAAAAATTCTTGTAGCACACTAGTGTGCCTTTGCTAATCTAAAAGAATGAGACGGGTATAAAATATATGCTTTTAAAAAATAAGTACTAACTGTTCAGTGTTCACTCTGCAAATTCTGTCAGTCATCTAGGAAGAAATGACACCTCTGCCCCAGAACCCATGGATTTTTATCCAAGAATTAGGGGTTCTCATATCTCGTTACCTACCTGGACTTCATTCCCTTTAGGCCAGTATTTGTCTTTTGCAACCTTGAAATTAAGTATTTTCGTGAATTTTTATTTGATCTGGTAGAGTCAGTACAGGAGTCATGTGCTGCCTTAGCCTTTCACACGATGTCATGACTTTATTCTCACCCTCTGAAGCACTCAGCACGTCCCTAGGCTACCGACACACATTCGCTCCTCACTTCTGCATCCTGCACATTCTGCTGGAGGTTTTGAAGGCCGTATAGGAAATGGAAGGCTACAGGAAAACAAGCAAATCGACCATCATCTTTGCGGGTATGTATTTTATAGTTACTTGAATCACTTGGCCCCAGAAGTCACTTATCTCTACTTGAGTGGGTCAGTGTCAGAGTCCTCTTGGAGATGCTTCTGAATGGTGTTTTAGCACTAAAAATTTTAAAGGAATGTTGGGAAAGAATGTTGGTGAGGAAATGTCATTCAACCAACAGACGTTTCTTGAATGCAAAGGGTAATCAGTTGTATACACTTCCTCTCAGACCTATTTGAACAATTTGTACCTTTAAATGAATGGACAAACTGCACATGCATAAATTGTTGCTTATGTTAACCTAATTTAATATTCTGCATCATTTCAATCTAGTAGGTAGCATTTTGAAAGATTTAGAAACTTATTTAATGCATTGACCAAAACGTATTCTAACTCTATTTCTCATCTCCAGTTTATTTAACAAACACATCTATAGTCCTTCCAGTGATGCCAAAAGCTGGTGTGAGTCACCTGCTGCACTGGAGGCAAAGAAACAGAGGCGCTGACTGGTTAGGTCAAGAGTCTGACGTCGTACACTGAGCAGCGTAGGAAGAGGGGAGATTGGATTCGAACCCACACACTTCAGTGCCTGAGTCCCTGCTTTTCATTTATAGGAGCCAAGAGTACCCCAAAAGTAAGCTGTTTGCTCTGGCACTTCATTTTCAAACATTAATGACTGAGTTTCTTTCCCCTCAAACTTAGCATTGAACTTTAAACAAGAACTACTTTTTTTAGCTGCATGTAAAATGAACTTTTTTGAAGTGGAGTTTTTTGTGTTGGGTTTAGCTTTTTTCCGGTTGTAGCATATGAAATTGCTTTTTATGCTAGGTCAAACATCCACATATTGACAATTTCTTACAATTCATGCTAGCCAGAAGAAACCTGAAACATAAAGGAAAGCAAAGATGGGCACCACTGGAAGACCAAAGTCAGTGTCTGCTCCCCCAGGGGTCTGGGGGACCTGAGCAGGTCACGTTGCCTCAGCGGAGTTATTTTTCTCCTTGTTGGTCACAGCTACTGGGAAATCACCAGTTTAATCTGTAGAAATTCCTCATGCACTACAGTGTGAGAACAAACACTATGTATGTACTTAAAAACAGTGCCAAGGCCCAACTGCAAAAGAGGGACACTTCCAAGATACTTACATCATTCAAAATATGCTTCCTACAAAGTACTTCAAAAAAAGTCTCAGGACATTATAATTAAATTATTCATCCACCTAGAAAACTAAGAGCCACTGGTTCTGATCATATGCTCATAAAAGATAAAATGGAAGATTTGAGATTGCAGAATTGAGAAAGAAAAGGCTAAGGGCCCTGCAGTCTTGTTCGAAAACTGACGTGGCTCCATATAAATTTTTGAAGCGTTTGTTCTATGTCTGTGAAATATGCCATTGGTACTTTAATAGGTATTGCATTGAATGTGTAAATTGCTTTGGGTAGTATGGACATTTTAATGATGTTAATTCTTCCAATCCATGAACACGGTATATGTTTCCATTTGTTTGTGTCTTCCTTGATTTCTTTCTTCAGTGTTGTGTAGTTTTCTGAATACAGGTCTTTTACCTCCTTGCTTAGGTTTATTCCTAAGTATTTTATTTTTCTTTTTGCTATATCGAATGGAATTTTTTTCTTGATTTCTGCTTCTGCTGTTTCATTGTTGGTGTACAAAACACAATGGAAGTCTATGCAGCAGAAAGAAAGAAGGAGCTCCTTCCCTTTGCAACAGCATGGATGGAGCCAGAAAGCATTATGCTAAGTGAAACAAGCCAGGCAGTGAAAGACAAATACCATATGATCTCACCTTTAACAGGAACCTAAACAACAAAACAAACAAACAAGCAAAATATAACCAAAGACACTGAAATAGAGAACAGGCTGACAGAGACCAGAGGGGAGAGGGGAGGGCATTTCAGGGGAAAAGGGGAAGGGTTTATAGGAACAAATATAAAGGGTTTATAGGAACAAATATAAAGGACACATGGACAAAAACTACAGGGGTTGGAAATGGGAGGGAGGTGGCGAGGGAGGGGTGGGTGGCCTGGGATGGGAGTAAAAGTCAGAAAACTGTACTTGAACAATGATTAAAATAAAATTGGAAAAAAAAGAAAAAGGAGGAAAGTCAAAAAAAGAAAAGAAACGAGAAGAAAAGAAAAGAGAAGGAAAGAAACGAGAAGAAAAGAAAAGAGAAGGAAAGAAAAGAAAAGAAAAAAGAAAAAAGAAAAGAAAAGAAAAGAAAAGAAAAGAAAAGAAAAGAAAAGAAAAGAAAAGAAAAGAAAAGAAAAGAAAAGAAAAGAAAAGAAAAGAAAAGAAAAGAAAAGAAAAGAAAACTGACGCCAGCAGGGGCCCCTCCCAGGCACCGCACTGAGCACCCACCCCATGCTGCCGAGGTGAGGTCACCGTGGTTACCAACGGGATCATCTGGACTAACGCCCCAAATCAGACTTGAACACCAGAACAGTAGAAGACAGAATCTCTAAGTAACCCTTCCCTCCAACCGCCACCGTCTCCTCCACCTTCTGCCACATCGCTTTTCTTTTTCTTCTAACCATGAGCCAGAAGATGAGAAGAGCCACGAACTGTTTTAAATTTATAAATCACACTTTACTTTTCTTATCAGGCACCTGACAAGTGTTGCCTTTAATGAAAATGACGTCAGAATGACTATCTACCGACTTGGGGTGGTAACCCGAAACTCTGGAATAAAGCTGAACAGCCTCCGCTGCAACACTGAAAGCCCAGTCTTCACACACTAGTGAGGCTTTGTAACATTTTAAATGATCTTTTCTACTTTGGATTAATTCCTTAAATGCCACTCTTTCACGTAAAAGGAACACTCACACCAAATGGGGTTCACTTTCCAGCCCAGGGAGCTGGGCGGATGCCCGGCAGATAAAAACGGGGGCGGGCGTCTGCATGAAGCCAGGACAAAGACAGCTTTAAGAGTGAAATTAAAGCCGGCCCTTCCTGCCGTCCAAACAGCACTTTCCTTTCCATTAAATGAAAGGATATACACGGAAGCACTTTATACAACTATAAATCTCTATAGAAATGAAACTATTCCTGTACTCTACCTGACAAGGTCCTAAAGTACTGGATCTCTAGCTAATTCTATTCTAGATTTTCAATTCTGCCTAAAAGCCTGGTGTCTTTCTTTCGCTATGACTATTAATAGGGTCTTTTACAGAAAACAAGTAAAACCAGAGGCCTGAAAACCATGCCACCTGCACAACACAGAGCAATATCATTGCCTCCTGCTTTCTCTCCGGTCTGGTAATTCATCTGTGGCTTATTTATTCAACTTATCCACCGTGTAGACTCCTAAACCACATAAGGGTTTCAATCCCTTCAGGTTTAATTGAAGAGCTACCCAAAAGAATACATCTGAATGACAGTTTTCTCATTCATCACGGGCCAGAGTAAACTGCTTCACATGTTTTCCTGAACTGGGCTCTTAATGAAAAAGGACACAGACCATTCCTAAGGACACAGCGAAATTAATTACTTCAACAAACTGTGATTAATTATTTCAGACTGAGAAAAGTTCATCAAGAAAATGTTAGGCTGTTTGGAATTTGGTACGCGTGCCAAGAAAAAATATCAATCTATTTATTATCTTACATATATAAGAAAAACACTAAACTTTTTAATTCAGTTACATTAATTACCATATATATGCTAATAGGTCATCCATATATACGATGATCTATAAATAGAAATCCGACCATTTACAAGTGGATCAGACACTATGCAAAATGGTGAACTAGACCTATCCTAATGTGATTATAAACTATACACACATATATTTGTTATAAAACACACTCGTATTAAATTTTAAAACAGACCTCAAACCCATAAATTAATAAAAATACTTTTATTGAATTACTAGACTTTTTAAACAAATTTATTAACTTACATAACTTTAAAACTTAAATTTTAATTTAATCATTGAAAAGCACTCTTATTTTTACAACAAATTAGCATTATATGTTCAAAAATTACCATCTTGCTATTGAAGCTGAGTGATATTTTTCTCTGCTTCTTGACAGTGCCCAGCTAGCCCTTTGAAGAAAAAAAATAATCTTGAAACTTAAATAATTAAAACAAAATCACTACAGAGTTACACAGTTATCTAAGAAAGAAGTTACTATTTTAGCTACCTCAAACTTTAATCTGTCTATGTAAGTTAACATTGGAAGAGTTTTTTCTAAATTGGTGTCACTTGTCATTTTAATAGCTATTTTATAGAGTCCTTAGTATTTTTACATATATGATCACATTGTCTGAAAATAAAGACAATTTTCTCTCTTCCTGTTCTACCTACATGCCTTTAATTTTTAATTATTTAATGATTTATTTTTGCTGATTTTATTTTAATGATTTTATTTTGTGCTGTCTAGGATCCCCAGTGCAATGGTGATTACAAGTGGTCAGAACAGACACTATTGTCTTATTCCCAGTGATAGATGGAAAACACAGTCTTCCACAATGAAGAATAATGCGGCTGAGTCAGTTGGGCGTCATCCTGCACAGCGAAAGGTCGCAGGGTGGATTCCCGGTCAGGGCGCATGCCTGAGTGGTGGGTCTGGTCCCCCGGATGGGTGCATTTGGGAGGCAACAGATCGATGCTTCCCCCTCACATCGATATTTCACTCCTTCTCTTTCTCCCTCCCTCCCCCTCTCTCCAAAAATAAATCAATAAAATATTTTTTACAGGACAATAATGTTAACCATGGTGTTATTGGAGACACCTACTGACAGGTTATGCTAGGTACATTCTCTTCAGTTTGCTGAGAGTTTTTATCAGAAAATGAACATTCAGTCTTGTCAAATTGTTTTTCTATATTTCTTGCCATTATGTAGTTTTTCCTTCCACTTGTGCATGCCCTGCAGTGAATGGTGCTGGGGAATGGCTCTAGTGTCGGCCACTACTGTATTCTTGGGATTAACTCTTTGGTCATGGTGTATTACACTTTCAGCTCCTGTTGAAACTGCTTTGCTAATATTTGTTAAAAATTTTAGTTCTTTATGTGGGATTACACTGTAGCTTTTCCTCCTTGCAATATCTTTATCTTTTTTTTAAATTTATTTCTTTACTCTTAGAGAGAGGGAAAGGAGAAAGGGGGGAGGGAAACATCAATATGTGGTTGCCTTCCATGTGCCCCCTAGAGGGGACCTGGCCCACAACCCAGGCATGTGCCCCCACTGGGAATTGGACCAGTGACGCCTTGCTTTGCAGGCCCACACTCAATCCACTGAGCTACAGCAGCCAGGATTATCTGTTTTTGATAGCAGGATAATGATGGTTTCATATGAATCTGTTGCACTTAATCACTCAATGTCTGAAAAAAATGCACCAATGAAACCATCTGGGCCTGGAATTTTGTGGCAGAAATTTTAATTGTAAATTCAAGTATAGTGTATTATATTTTTGTTTCCACAGATGTTCTGCACTGTTGTATTAAGCCAATTCGTTAACATGTATCTTTCAAGGAAATGGTCCCTTTTGTCTCATGTTGTGAACCTTCTTGGCATAAGTGGTTCTGATTTCCCTATTATTATTTTAATTCCAAAGAAACCATACTGATGTCTCCCTTTCACTCCTAATATTAATAATTTGTTTTCTTTTTCTTTGATAAATCTAGACAGAAAGATATCAATTTTGTTGTTCTTTCCAAAAATTTTATTTTTCTCCACTTTTCATTTTTTTAACTTTGATTTCTGACCTTACATGTATTCCTTTGTTCTATATATTTTGAATTTAATTTGCTCTTCTTATTCTAAAGTTGGACCTATCTTCTTTCCTAATGAAAATATTTACTGCTATAAAATTTCCCATAAGTATAGCTTTAGCTGCATCCCGCATTTTGATATATTGTGTCCTCATTTTTATTCACTTCCAAATATTTTCTAGTTCTGCTGTGATTTCTTCTTTGATCCATGCATTACTTTGAGTATACTGTTTCATTTGCAAATTTACGCTGACTTCAGATATCTTTTTCTTGTTGATTTCCATGAAATCCACTGCCGCCACAGAACACGCAGTTGTTTTCAGCTTTGTTGAGTTTGTTTAGGTCGTTTAACAGCCCAGCATGGGATCTGTCATGATGGCTGTCACGTGCATGAGCCACAGCATTCTCTGGGCCAGTTATGTCTGGAGGTCTGATGGTATTGCTCATTCTTTCCATACATGTTCTTTCTTTCTTCTATTAAATACTAAGATGTGAGTAGAGAATAAAATAAAAATAATAGTATGAGAATAGCAGGAGTTTGTTGGTATGAATGTGGGAAAGTGCACAGCTGGCAAGAAGATAAAACATTTTAATCACCGTTACGAACAATTTGACCACATTTCATAAATATGATGATGTCCATCTCCACAAACCAACACTTTACTGATATATACCCAAGAGAAACTCTTGCACATGTGATTTCCAAAAAAAGATCATTATTATATTGCTTATAATTCCAAAAGGTAAAAAAGTGGGAGGGATAAACACCTATCAGTAGGAGAATCGATAGATTAACTGCATGGCATTCAAACAAATTAACGTTGCAGATTAAAGGGCTGACAAGAACTCCAAGTGTTGACTTGGACATATCTCAAGAATACAACATGAATTTTTAAAAGACAAGCTTTAGAAGAATTTGTACAGTATGATTCTATTTATGCAAATACTAAAAACACAAAATAATGCTATCTACTTTGTGCATGTAAATAACATAATTATTAAAACATGTATGGAAAATACATATAAACACTTGAGAAGAGTGATGACATCTGCAGGACTCAGAAAAGAAATTGGCTGGAGAGAGTATCACGACAGCTTCAACATCACGTGCAAAATTTAAAAATAAACATCTTAAGCAAAAATGGTAAAATGTTAACATTTGTGAAATCTGGGTGTTGGCTGTATTAATCTCTGTATTTTTCTGTATGCCTAAGCACTTTTGGAATTGAAGATCTAGAGGCAGCTTTCGATGACAAGCAGATTAATAAAAAAAAAAAATGAGCAAGATTGTGAGCATGTGATCCACACAAGAAATTTATAAAAAGAAAATTTAAAATTCATAAAATATCTTTGAAGATAAAGAGGATTCACATTCACTCTAAATAAAGATACAAAGAAAAGGGCACTCGGGTATATTTAGGGAGAGTGTAAACTGGCCGAGCATTTTTGGAAGGTAATTTGGCAGAATATATCAAAATTTCAACACTGCAAGCCCTATGTCCTGAACCCCAAGCAGAGGTATTTACAGGAATATCTTTTGCAGATACACACACTTATGGGTGCAAAGATCTATGTAACTGATTGTACCTTATTTTGTTGTGTATAATGCACACCCACATTTTTGGACCAAACTTTCAGGGAAAAAAATCTTTCATTTTAATTTTTTAATTCAATTTTTATTTACTTATATTTAGACACTCTTTTGGTATTATAAAAGAATTTCAGCATTTATTTTTGAACATACTGAGGTACAAGAAATTTTATGTAATGACTAATTACAAAACAAAAGAACAGGTACAAGGTACCTCAGGTACCACCCACGTATAACGTGCACCTTTATTTTCCCCTCAAAAATTCGAGCAAAAAAGTGTGTGTTTTACACGGCATATTATGGTATATTGAGCAATTATTGTTATTTGTTTTGGTCCAAAATGGCATCTTCCTAAAGGCCTAGCAATATGGGAATCTTTTTTATTAATTGAACTTACTAGGCGATACTTGTTAACAAAATTATATAGGTTTCAGGTATATAATTCGTACACTGTATTGTGTGTTCACTACCCCAAGTCATGTCTCCATTCATCACAATTTTACCCCCCTTAACCTCCTCCACTCCCTTCCCCCAGCAATCACCACACTGTTGCTCATGTCCACACTTTTCTCTTTGTTTTTCTGTCCTTCCAGCCCCAACCCAACAACCCCATGTCAGCCGTCAGTCTGCTCTCTCTGTGAGTCGGTCCCTACTTTGCTTGTTAGTTCAGCTTGTTCATTACATCCCACATATGACTGAGATCAGATGGTACTTTGTCTTCTTCTGACTGGCTTATTTCACTTAGTGTGATGTCCTCCAGGTGCATCATGCTGTTGCAAAGGGTAAGACTTCCTTCTTTTTCACAGCTGAATAGTATTCCATTGTCTAAAAATACCACTGCTTTTTTATCCAATCATCTACTGGTAGACGCTTGGGCTGCTTCGAAATCTTGGCTATTGTAAATAAAGCTGCAATAAACAGCAGTGCTTATATTCTTTCGAATTAGCATTTCAGATTTCTTCAGATAAATTCCCAAATGTGGAATCGCTGGTTCATAAGGCAGTTTCATTTTTATTTTTTTGAGGAACCTCCATACCGTTTTCTATGGTGGCTGCACCAATCTGCAGTTCCACCGATAGTGCGCAAAGGTTCCCTTTTCCCTACACCCTCGTCAACATTTGTCGTTTGCTGAATTTTAATGATGGCCATTCTGACAGGCGTGAGGTGATATCTCATTGTGGTTTTAATTTGCATGCCTCTGAT